>WOGR01011984.1:0-10360 GCA_015342045.1 Leptinotarsa lineolata | reverse complement strand
AACTTGGAATATTAAAAGATGGAATTCTGAATACTGAGTGTTTTTGGTTTTGAATATTGAGTTGAGGTTGGAACATCTTTCAATTTATGTATTTGCTCAGATGAATTCGAATTGTTTCATGAATATTTTCCATATTTGACAATACATAGGAACCATAGAAAGTTCCACGGGTATTAGGGTAAAGGAACACCAAAGAAGTAATAGGATGGGACGAACAAATAAATCAGCAGTAGCAGAATATGCACTGAGCGAGTGAGATCGCTGAATTTCTTTGGTCGAGTTGAGTTACTAGCGTCAGCCAAGGGATAGTATTGTAAACTGATGCAGGAGGCGATAAGAATCCACAAATAAGCGAATAATCTCAATAGAAAAGAAGAAACACAAAGCTCAACCCAACATGAAATCCATTCCTCGCTAGAATGAAAATAGCACCATATCTCAACCCAGAACAACCTACCAGCACAGAAAAATCAACCAGTAAGTCAACTTCCACTACTTCCATCCATAAATTCACAAATTCTCGGGGACCTCGAAACGAAGTGCGAAGCCGATTTCGTTCATTTACCAAAGGCGTGCGCTCATATAAAAACGAAATTCAAGGATATTATAGCAGATTTTCTAGTAAGTTACCTGTTCCATACGGTGATTTCACCGGCTCTTCAAGAGCTCAACCCTTGGAACAGGCGGTCCATACATGTGTTGAAATCCGACCGTTTATTATAACTAATCCGCTGCCCGTGGTACCTTCGAATCCTCCCACACTACAGTACTGAACGCGTTGGATAAGAATCTCATCCTAAGAGCGGTTGAAGGTCCCCGGCAACTCGCGGGCGGATCACGTGGTAAGAGAGCCTACTGGTTGTATCCTCAGATTGTCATCTTGGATCAAGGCGAGTTGGAAATCTAATCCCCGACTCTTTCATCGTGAGTATGGTAATAGATCTGACTGTTATGGCGTAGCGCAGTCGAGATTACTCTCGCCGCCTATGGTACCTCCTTGGTGAGGTAGTTTCCTGGCTAATGTCTTTCTTTGCGGGTGGCCTCGAGATTACGATCTCACCTCGTGTCGAGGCCTTTGAGGCGTTCAATATGTCTTGGCAGCAGAAGTGTTGCCCGTCAGCATATTTTCCAAGACGGAAAATTTCATAAGCGGGGACTGTAGCTATCCGAGAGCCGTAGGTAGACTGTCGTTCGAGCTGAGGCCGCTGCTTTGCGTGGATCCTGCGGCGTTCGCCTACGAGACACTATTTCTTGTCTCATTCGCTCCTATCGGCCTTCTGGGTTGAGCTGATAGGTCTCTAGGCAAAGAGTTAGCCTTCTATTAATTTTTTGGGTGCTCCGGGCAACCTTGTAAGTTCCCAGAATGTTCTCCTTTACAGTAAAAAAAACATCTCACCGGACATTGTTTCGGTCGTTTAAACTCGGCCGGCACATTTCAAGCAAGCAGGGACTGCTTTGCAATTCTTCTGGGAGTGTCTGAACTTCTGGCAGCGATAACACTGGTCCACAGACGTCCGAGATCTTTGCGGTTCGCTCCTGGTTCTGATGTCAAGTATCTCCCTGACCTCATGGAAATGGTTTTGTATTCTCGGAACTAAGACCGGTACAGGTGGGAGTAGCTTATTGCTTCGCTTTTTAAGCCTGGGTATCGAAATTATATCGAAGCCCTCAGCTTTCTTCAATGTCTCTGGTTTCGATGAATTCGGGAACTCCTCGAAACACCACTCATAAGGGCTTTGCTTCTTGCATCGAGTATGTGTGATGCAGTATTTCCTCTTTATCGAGTATCTCAATTATTTTTCTGTAATCGTCCGGACCTGCTGGTTGAACTTTTATGCCGTCATTAGTATTTACCACCTTCGCAATGTTAACATTCTCTCTGGCGGCTATTGTGTTGAATCTCATCCACTTATCCTTCTGACGGATACTGATAAGTGGAATCATCGTCTTTTCAGAGGCCTGTGATACCGCAGGAGCCTTATTGTCTTTGGTGGGGGTGTTCGTAGCCTCCGGAATTTCCATTGCCTGGGAGGCTGGATTAGCGTCGCTTGTCGATAGCATAGTGTTCACTTCGAATAACTGATGAGCTTTCCTGGAACTTTCATTAGATTTCCCTGGTTCCTTGGTAATCGGATTGGGATTACAACTAATCTCTTTTGGTTTCTTAGAAATCTCATTAGTTTTCTTTGAGTTTACAGGTTTAGGTCCCTTGGGTACCTGTTTGGACTTCTCAGGTATATTTGCCTTGGGTTTTTGCGATTCTCTAGGAATCTAAGCCTTCACAGGGATTTCGTCATCAGACGAGTATATTTCGTCGTCTCTGTATTCGTCGTCCATATCAGAGGGTTCTTCTGCGAGTTCAAAGAGTCCTTTGTCCAGGTTCTCTTTCCTTTTACCCGTAGAATATACGTGCGTGTGGAGTAATTCCTTGCTGGAGATGTTATGGATAGAAGTATCAGCGATAACTCCCTATCTTTGCTGGTTATCGCTACAAGCCGGGTAATTACTTCGGTCCTAGCGTCATTAGCTGCAGCAACCCTAAAAATATTGTTTCCCTGAAAGAAAAACGGTGATACCTCGAAAGGGTACGTGTCTTCGTTGGGGTACAACTATACTAGTTGTACATCTAACTTCACTGTATCACTTTGAATACTATTTACTCTCTGTTCATCTTCTGGCTGCATCCTACTGTGTTACCAGCATCACAACCCACTGTGATGCCGATTTCGCTTCCCCCAGCTTATCATTTAGTGTATAAATATAATCTCCGAAAGGAGACACAACAATTCACTTTCAACATCCGAGATAAAAAGCGTACTAAGAACACCCTGTCTTAATTTCGTTGTGATTAGTAGCATCGAATGAAATTATTGCCATCCAAATGGAGCAACAGTTAAATAACTAATACTGCCGAAAACTGTGTCATCCATTGAAAATCACATGATGTTACTATGCAACGAGTAAAACCGGCAACACCTTACTACAAACCCTGACCTACCTTAGTAAGCTGCGGCAAAACACCGGGACTAGCGAGTCCCCTTCGCTGAGACGAGCATACGAACGAGGGTCGGGTCCCTAGGGAGACGGGACGCAGCCTGATCAACGGCCTTATTCCCCTTGGCAGCATGATCCGCGATGCAAGGATTACTTGGAAAAGAAGGAACGATCCTCAAATTCTGGAAAAAAGTTAATAAGTAGATATGATAGCATTTTTAATATTTCTCCACAAATCTGTGGATGTTGTTGAAAAAGAATATGTACAGGGCTTTTCATGATGAGCGTTAATTGACCGTTTCTTTTCATTGTATTATCTGTGACTAATTGAGAAACATCAAACAAAATCTGTTTTACAAAAATTTGTGATTAACAAGGAAACCATGTCAATTTCCGTTTGAAACAGTTTATCTCGAAAACGGTTCAAAATAGAAATAGTATTATCTGAACAAAGTTGATCTAAAATTGGATGTAGAGCTCAAAAATGTTGAAATATACAGGGTGTTCCATTTGAAAAAATTGAGTTCCACTCATTTTTTCATTAGATCAAAGTATCTGCATTTTTTGAAAACCCTGTATGAGGCAAATTACTCGAAGTGAAGATCCACATAGAATCACTCCACTTCATTTCGAATTTGATTGTTTTAGTGCAAGAGAGTTCAAGTTTTTCAGCATTTATAAAAGTTCATCTTTGGTAAAAAAATATCGAAATTAATTTATATCTTCCAAACGGTAATAGATAGCTATAGGGAAATAGTGTATGAATTTGTTGACGAAATGATAATGAATCATAATATGGTATTATACAGGGTGTTCCATTCGAAAAATCAAAGTAGCCGCTACTATATAGTAGAAGCGACAACGCCGCTCCGTCTTCAATATTTTAGGCGTGTAGGTCATATTGACTTATGCATACTGTGAAATTTCCAGGTTGATCCGTTGAGTAGTTTGCCAGAAACAGCTAATTAACGCTCATTATGGAAAGCCCTGTATATGTGTGTATATGTATGTATTTATATTTTATTGCTTCAAGACATTGTACAAGTGACAACAAATCAATTCCATTTTTAGATTTTATTGATTTCTTTTAAAATTGTTACTCACTAAACTGTTTCATTAGTATTTGACTAAATAAAGGATTTAATATAATAATGTTTTTTTAGATATCACATGGATACCAAGCATATGCTATACACTGAAGAATAAAACGAAGAATGTTTTACTGAACGTCGGGGAGTTTCACTTGCATACTCATAATATCCTGAAATTGTCATCGGAATGATAGTCATTATATTATAACATATATATTTGTTTCGAAAGTTGTATTTCAATATCAGAGAAATGTGCTTGTTTTCCATCTCCTTTGTTTCACTGTGATGTACTGTATAATATGTATATTTTTCTTCAGCACAGAACAATATATCTTGTTCGTGTTGTATTCAGTGTTCAACGGCGCGGCATCTAAAGTTTTGTCCGTCGAATCAAATCGAACGGAAATCATTTATTTCTTTAACCCGCTATCGGTCGCGTTGTTAGATTTTATCTTACAATTTTACTTCATAAAACACACTGTATACTGTAGTAATTTTATGACTTTGTACGCTCAGGTATGTCTTCTTAGAAATGTACCTGACCACCCTATTTATATTATTTCTTAAAGTGCGAGACCAGTTTTGAATAAATCGTGTTTATAGAAGGTAGTGTTCAAATGTTAGCTAGTAACTAACACGCGACTAATCATATAGTAGAAAATTTTATGTTGTGTTACACAAAATCTAACTTCGCGACTAATTTGTTTTTGTGAATTTATACATTGTATAATGTGATACGAAAAAGAGTAAAATCAGCTGCAAGCTGTGTGGGATAAAATGTTGGAAGAAGAAGAAGCATTAAGTATCATATGATCCAACGATGAAGATGCAGGTTCTGAGTACAGTTTACACAACACCGATTAAGAGCAATCTAATTCCGAAGATAATACTGATCAAGAATAATTATTGCAGGTTTGTGATTCAAGCGATTTTGTATACACAGGAAAAGACGGAACTAAATGGCTGGTCCACAAGCAACCATATTCACAAAAAACTCCCCGCAAAAATTCAGTTACTCAGCTTCCTGGTGTGGAGTAGGTTGCTAAAAATTCACAAACAATAAAAGATTGTTTGAAACTTTATTTCCCAAACGAAATTATTGAGTATATAACAAATTGCACCAATAAACAACTTGACAAGATGAGACCTTTTTTTAGCAGAGAAAGAGATTGCCTTGCTACCGATTTTGATGAAATGAATCCTAAATACCGACGATTTGTGGAACACAGATGGCACGGCTCCAGAATACTTTGTAGCTACGATGTCGAAACGCCGTTTTCATACTTTGGTGAGAGCTCTCAGATATGATGATGAAGAATCGCCTAAAGAAAGAGCTAAAGAAGACAACCTGGCTCCAGTGAGATATATAGTGGAATAATTCACTGGGAAATGTGTTCCAAACTACTCAGTTGGAGAAATGCTTGACGCATTTCGAGGAAGATGCAAGTTCAGGCAATGCATAGCAAATGAGCCTGCCAAATATGGAATCAAAATTCATGATTAGAGTATTTAATACCCACAATATTGAAATTTATGCAGATAAACAACCAGATGGCCCTTACAAGGTCAATAATGACGCTGGAAGTGTAGTGAAGCGAATGCTCATGCACCTCATTGGTACAGGTAGAAATATAACTGCAGACAATTGCTTCACTTGCGTACCTTCAGCAAACGAGTTATGACATAATTATCGTTTAACTCTAGTTGGCACCATTGAAAAGAATAAAAGAGAATTGTCTCCTATTTTTTTGGAAACAAACATCCGACCAATAAAAAGCACCATGTTTGCTTGTGGACAAAATCAAAACAAATGTATGATAACATCCTTTGTTCCAAAGAAAAACAAAAATGTACCAATGATTTCAACTTTTCTTGACGACGATGAAATAGACACAGATGAAACCTTCGGTTATAACATTTTATAACTTGACAAAAGGAGGAGTTGATGTTGTTGATAGAATGATAACAGAATATTCGTGCACAAGAGTAAGCAATAGATGGCCGTCCACTGTATTTCCACTTAGAATGTTATTTTTTTCATCATTAGTATTCAATCACGGTACGGTATATGAAATCTAACACGCGACCTATCGCGTAACTTTTGACCACGCGACTGATGGCGGGTTAAATAAATATGTAGATATATGTAGATATGACCGTTAGTTTCAAAATAGGATTTTTTAATCCTTCAATTCGATAGATTCATTAGATTCGTAGGGCATATGATGGAATTGGCCGATACTTGATGAAAATCGATAACTAACGTATTCAAAAAACACCGAAGAAGCCATTCTATGGCGAAACACGAGTTGCGTTTATGTAAAATTGTTTAGTGAAAATCTCACAATAAAGTGTTTTTGAATATGTTTGATTCGTAGGGCGTTTTCAGTTTATGATGAAGTTACCCGGAAGTTTCTTTATTTTTTTGCGAAATGTTTATACTAGTTTCTTTAGAAACCTCAATTTGATTTGATACTGGGTTTTTGTCATATGGAAAGCATTCGAATCACAAATCCGTTGTTTCGATCAAAATATTCCTTTATTATAATTATGTTGTAACTCAATATGCTAGCAGTGCTGATAATATCTCTCAATTGAAATTTTTTAAAACGTAAACGCATGTTAAAATTATTACAGTTCAAAAAGTAAAATCATTTTAATTCGTATCACAAGTAGATTACTGAAAATTGAATGCAATTCCTTGAGCGCAATCATTGTAAAGCTATTGCTTCGACTAGATAAAATATAACGAATTAGATTACATAGCATTAAAAAGATATCATCTACATTTCTCAGAATGCTGCTCGTTCTACAATCAAATAACACCAATTAGATATTCCCTGGTGTTGTAAAAAAATTACCTTATATGTTACATGTCGAAATTGTGGATTCTCCACATATGTATTCCCACAAGTACCAGTAGTGTCTACCATAAAATGGAATTGATTCACTCGTTCATCCCTATAAGGAAACAGCAAAGATGCATTTTGTTAGCGATCTAAGTATTATTTCAAAGCGATTCAATCCACATCTGTACAATGAAGCCGTAGAAATAAAAATTTCTATGGCACTGCTGGTGATAATAGAGCCGCTGTTATCGCCATATCTTCGGTATCGTTAAGGTGTCAGTGGTGATTTTAGTGTATTTCTAGTGTTTCAACTAGAAATGTTTTCAAGTAGTTGGAAAAAAACCCTATTGCATACATTTTTAAGCTGGTCGTGAGGACTTTTTAATCAATATCTTATTGAAATATCAGAAGACGAGGAACCGCTGCGCTGTGATTGATTCATGTTAAAGTAATTTTTGCAGTTTGGAGCAAAATATGCTGAATATATCATCAAGTACATTACAAGCTTTTGATCACTTCACAGATACTCAATAGATATTTATTCTTTTTTTCATAAAATACACCTTACGATTTGATCTCCACAAACTTTATTCTCCAAAAATATACACGTATATATACGTATATCACGTATATTTTATATAAAGTTTGTGAAGATCAAATCGTAAGGTATAGTATATGAAATTATTATGGAGTAAGTAACGGCTGAATCAATCAGAAAGATATTAGTATTTTTCTTTAAAATGAATTTATCATAAACAAAAATACTCAAAAATCAAGCTTTCACTTACATGTTCTAAAAGAAAGAAAATGAACTTTGAATCAAATCAAACTACATTTTACTACAAAATTTTTAAGAAAGAAAAGCTTATCGGGAAATTTCATGAAAATACATACAATTTCATTCCTCACAATTACTTATGATAAGATCAACTAAAATCTTGTATTATTATGTATGTACACAGTGAATCTCGGGTAAGCTTTTATCTCATAAAACTGTGTAACGGAATACATTGATGCATTTGATTCAATTTTAGTAGATGAGTAATGGGAGTACGAACCCAAGATGGCGGCCTTTTCCAAACCGGAAGTTAGGATCATGATTTTGAATATGATGCGCATCCTTAACCGGAACTATGTAATGGGTATGGCCTGTCGTCGATCATTTTTAGAAATCACAGAATATGAGAATTAGATTGAACTATCATTTATTGTCGCAACTCAGGATTTTTTGCTTTTTCGCCCGAAACTCAGGGATGAACGAACTGACATTGAATAATTAGAAGAAAAATACAAAGAAACACCAAAAAATGATACTGTTACCCAACAGAATGAAAAGGAGATGTGCTGCATTCTAAAAAGGCTCTGGAACCGTTTCTGAAGAGAAATCAATGGATACTGCATGAGTTTTTCAATATTTGTTTTGATTTTGACCCTCCGCAATATTTATAAAGATTTATATGCTGAGGTTGCAACTTTGCTCCGGTCACCGGACTTGGTAAAATGCTTAATGCGCATTCATGCATTTGCGTTTGCGTATTTGGAGATTGTTTTATACTTCTATATCATGTAATCGTATAAATTTTGATGTCTACGAACTTGGAATATTGAAAGATGTGATTATGAATACTGAGTGTTTTTGTTTTAGAATTTCGAAGTTGAGATTGAAACATCTTTCAATTCACGTATTTGCTTGAATAGATTTGAATTATTTTATAACGATTTTCCATATTTGATATTATCCTACCCATCTGTTATTTCGCGCTAGCCATACATTTTATTTTGTACCTATCAAATGTCAGCGAACCTCTAAGTTTCATTTAGAATTAGAATATACTCATATGTGTATTGAGCTGAAGATAGTTGTGTTTTCCCAGAGGCCGTTCCATTCACCCTCATATTTGAGGGTGAATGGAACTTTGATTGGATTGAGATGTGAGATGAGTGGGGACTTGAATAATTTTCGCATTGAGATAAAAATTGGAAACGTTCGTTTTGGCAAAACTTTAGAAATTATTTGTATCGAAATATTGAGTTTCTTCACAATGAAAGGGTCGTCATGGTGTCGAAAATTCAACAGCAGTTTTTGCGAAAAATATCGTTGCCATAGAAGTTAATAAAATTAACATATGTTTCAATGATGATAATATTAGATTCAGTGATTTTTTACTGAGCATAAGATGTGTATTTGTTTTTCATCATGAGTGTATTGTCGATATGTGTTTTCGTTTCGACCATGAGAGAAACACCGGTGTTGCTCATTTGAAGTGTAATTCAAGGTCCGGAGCAATACTATCTACCTTTCTCAGCACCTTCTTGCATCACCTATCGACATGGTGCAATATATTCGAATCAAGAGAAAAATAGTAAACAGTTGAAGATTAACGACTTCTACAATTAGAAAACATACAGTATTTTAATTATTATCGAAGATAACAACTGGGCAATTATAGGCAAAGCTAAGATCACTTCTCTCAGTTTTGAAATCAATAACTCCAACCTCAGATCACCAGTTTGCCAATTCATTACTGTTGCATGCTAGGATGACTGCAGAAATAGAAAATTCATCCATCATCATCTATGTAGATCAGATTCAGAGCTCCAGGAATACTACATAACCAAATTTGGATCTAGATAAGTTTATGCCAGAAACTATAGTTCCAAACCCGCAGGATAGCAAAAAAATTATTGATCTTAAGAACTATAACGAAACTGTTTGCCTCATGAATTCAATGGCAGGTTTTGATTTCAATTTCAGTGATCATCAGAATCACCAGTAGATGATGGGAATTTGTCAAAAAATGCAGAACAATTGCTCGCTGATGAAAAAAAAAACACAATCAGAAACCCTTCAATTTCAACAAAATCAGAAATAGGTTGAGCGAGACACAACTTTATATTATTTGTTTAAAGGTGATGACAATGTTTCGTGGTGAATTTTATCAGTTCGGACTTCCATTATCTAATGTTCTAAAAAATGATTTGAAATCCCTGAAATAACCAATACAATTGAAAATTAAAAAATAGCTGAAAAAAAGCAAATATATTGAGTAAAACACCTGAGATGTAATTATGGTGAAATAAAATACAAGTGAAAAAATTGAAGAATTTGAACGAAAACGAAATTAATGCAATTAAAAATTAGCGATTTCAAGTCACATTACTTCACGACGTTTCGATTGTTAGTATCCACAATCGTCTTCGGGTGATGACTGGACTAATTCCTCCGAGAGATGACTATTTATAGGTCTTTCGCATACTTTCACTTATCCCTTCCTTTCATATATCACTTATCTCCTCTCTTCGCTTCACCGGTTTAGCGGGACATGACCGTTTGGCGGGAGTTGGCCATTTTCTCCTTGATTATGGGTTTCCATATGATGCGTATCTCTACGCTAGCTTGGCTAAATACATTGTTGGATAACATAC
>WOGR01011983.1:0-10361 GCA_015342045.1 Leptinotarsa lineolata | reverse complement strand
AAAACGAGAACGAAAAACGATTGTTTTCCGAAACTATCGATATTTGATTATTCCAATTGATTTTTTCAATTTGTAGGCAAAATGCATGAATATATCAAGTTAACTGAACTCTTCAATGGTTTATATTTCGCAGGAAAACAGTTTTTACAGGTGTTTTTTAATTATTGATTCAATCCAAATTTTACAATAAAAAAAGTAATTAGATTTCACCAATGATTTTTGACCAGATACATTAATATCTAATCAATATTTTATTCACTATGAGTTTATAGTAGAATCTTTAATGTATAAAAAACAAAAAATGTAGGGTGAAAAACTTGAACGAGATTGGTATTGTTAACGGTATATGGTATGACGGTATGTCTTGTCACAAATACTATCGGTTGAAGAATGATTTTTGTAATACCCGGTAAGACGGTATGTCTTGTAACAAGTACTCTCGGATGAAGACTGATTTATATTTTCACTTCGTCCTATCTTGAACTTTATTTTTAAAAGAGGGTAATTTATCCGGATAGGCTGGAATCATTGTCGAATCACGTATTCTCTGAACCTCTTGGAAAAGAATACTAAGGTCGAAATTCGGCAGAAAGAGAAATTATTAAAGGATATAATTTATAATCGCCATAATTTCAAATAGATAGAAATACAGATAACGTCACGTTATCTTCATATATTTCGGTATTTGGACTCGAATAATACATATAGTCATGAAGAAATAAAATAACCTTCTTGAGAAAGTTAACAATAGAAGTATGGGCCTTTTATTGAAGGTTAAGCTGCAAATTTATTCACCGTAAACAAATACCAATAACGTTGAAAGTTTCCAATTTCAAACAAAGAGGAATAAATACAATTAAAACTACTGAGATTGAACATTACACCTAAAATTTTAATACGGCAAGATAATATAGATTTAATTATATCCTGGGAAGTAATACAGGAAGGAAGAGATGCACCTGTTCTATCTAGAATGAAGCTGGGATGGGTTATTCACGGCAACAAAACCAATTTTCACATTTGGGTTAATGATGAATTGGTGGAATATGAAATGCATGTGATCATGCATTTTGTGAATGAATTACATTTGAAAATATGAAATAGTTTAGGTGTTCATTTACTACTTAATTGATTGAATGTACAAACTGATGACCACCTGAAGATTTTGTTTGACCATTCAGAACCATTTTCGAAGTGATTCTATGACAATTCTTTGACGCAAACATTCTAATGATGCTGTTTTTTCTATATAGATTCTATATAGATTTCACTGTTTGTAACCAACGCTTCAAGTTTGAGTTACAAATTTCAACTTTGTTTGTCTTTTCGAATCTTTTCCAAACAGCATTTTACCAAAAAAATCAATTTTTAACCATTTCTTTACTTTCAGGATTCAAATCTTTTAGTCCTTTCACACAATGAAAGTCCAAACTTTCAACATTCAGCAATAAATACATTCCATCAAAATTGAATAAAGTGTAATATAGTTAGTTGACTGCCCCTCGTATATCACGGTGAGTGAGAGTCGAGTCGGAAAAGGGGTCATTGTAAATAGGAAAAGTAAAAATATATTCGGGTATTGAGTATTGAAGGTGTGTGTTTTACTTAGATTCTATCCCCATTAGAGCCTTGGGTATTAAGATAACAACGAGAAAACACCACAAGTGGCGACTAGGTTTTCAAAACAGTTCAAATAACTCAGTTTGGTGAATTGACGTAGGTTTTTTGTGCTTTCAAGAAAAATGGCTACGGAATACATCTAACATCTACGTGAATTTGACCCGTTTCAATCTGACTGGTAAATTTTCAAGAAGAGGTTGGAAAACTATTTTGTGGTCAACCAAATTTCAGACGATGAACGAAAAAGTACTATTTTATTAAACTTTCCTAACGAAGAGGCTTATAAATTAGTTCACAATTTATGTATTCCTGATGAACTTGAAACAAAGAAGTATTCTGAGTTGTGTCCGTTATTAACAGAACATTTTAAACCTAGTGATAGTGATTTTGCTGCTAGATACATGTTCTACACACCTGAATGCCGACTGAAACTGCTAAGGAATGGGCAGCTAGGTTGAAAAGTTTAGCGGAGACTTGTCAATTTGGAAATGATGAATTGAAAATAGTTTTTAAAGACATTTCTATTATTTCATATGAAAGAGGTACTGTCTAGGATAGATTTATGGAAGCGAAATGTACGGTAACGTTCAAGGAAATTGTGGATATTGCCGCTGCAAAATCAGCTGCACATGCAACTTTATCTCATAATCAATGTTTCATCAAGAAGGAATCTGAATTACATTATTCCCAGGCTACGTCAGGAGCCTTCCTCCCAAACCGCCATAATGTCTAGTTTGTGCAAGAAGAAACCATCAGACAGATAAGTGTATATTTTTTGAATGTTTTTGTCATGTTTGTAAAAAAGGTCACTTAGCAACTGTTTGTAGGGAAAAACAAGCAATCAGAATTAATAAATTTCGTTCGAATAAAGAAACACAAAACTATTTGGAAGAATCAACGTTAATATTTTAAAGTAAAGCCAATATTAATAGATTTTTTTATTAAAGGAATAATTTATATACCGGTGCCTCTTACACTGTTATTTCTGAAGATTTTTATTTGAATAAATTCAAAAATTGTATTTTGGACAAAACGGAGAAAACATTCAATTTATACAATGGAGATCATATTATTCCATTGGGATTCCATTGGTTTCATAAGCAAAGTAATATAAATATTTCTGTAAATCAAGACGCAACCAGACCGCCACCTCTAGGGCGCGAGGCACCTCAATATTTCAGATATTTCCGGAGAGAATAACTATTTTCATGAGTTGCCAAGTGATATTTAATGCGTATTAGATAAGTATAAAACTATTTTTGCACCTGGTTTAGGTAGGTTTAACAAAGGATTATTATCAATCAATTTGAAAACAAACGTCTCCTGCAAATTTTTGAGAGCTCGCCCCCTTCCTTTCGTCATTAGGGGGAGGGTTGTAAAAGAGTTGGAGCGATTTGATAGAACGAGTGATAGAACCAGTAGATAATAGTCCGGGTTGTTCCAAAAAAGGATCTGTCAGGTTATACGGAAATTTCAAAGTTACTTCAGATCCTTAAATTGACTTTGACCATCATCCTCTTCCTTGAATTGAGGAGTTGTTTGTGAAATTGCAAGGAGGCAAGATTTCTTCCAAATTATGTCTAGTAAACACATACACATAAGTATGTTTGGAAGAAAAATTGAAAAATTATGTAACGATTTCAACAAATTATATTGCTATAACAGAGCCCCTTTTGGGATTGCCAATATTCCGGCCAAATTCCAAAAACTTATGGAGTCTCTGTTGAATGGTATACCGGGTGTTGCAATATTACTAGCTGATATTTTGGTTACTGGTCGCAACTTAAGAGAACATATTACTCGTTTAGGAACTGTAATAAATAAATTAAAAGAGGCTGACTTGGAAATTACTTTACATAAATGCGAATTTTTCAAAACACAAATATCTTATCTTGGTTTTCAAAATTGACAAAGAAGGTTTACATACCTGTCAAGATAAGATATCGGCAATTTTTAATGCCCCAGTTGCAGAAAATATTAGCCAGTCGAAGTCCATTTTAGGACTGGTTAACTACTACGGCAAATTTGTAAGGAATCTCTCAACTATTCTAAATCCTTTTGTTGAAAAATAAAATCGGTTGGGATTGGTCAGACAGTTGTAATAATGCTTTTTAATGGATAAAAGATATTCTTACTTCAGCTGAAGTGCTTGTTCATTACAATCCTGACCTACCCCTACGATTAATCACTGACGACTCTCATAGAGTTGGGTCAGTTTTAGCACATGTTCTGGCCGATGGACAAGAAAGGCCAATTGCCTATCCATCTCGAACTTTATCGGCGGCGGGTTTGGCAATTATTTTTGGACTGTGTAAGTTTAACCAATATCTTTATGGACAGAATTTTGAGCTTGTTACGGATCATAAACCACTCTTATCCATATTCAATCCAAATAAAAACATTCCCCAATTTTCTGCCAACAGATTACGCCATTGGGCAGTAAGCTTGCTCAATTATCTTAAACAATTTTTGTTAGATTTTCGTAACACAAATTATTGCACTACAGGTGTAAGTCCAGCATAGTTGATGTTCAAAAATAAATTACGTACTAGATTTGATTTGCTGAAACCAAATGAAAAGGAAAATTGTGGTGACGCAGGTTTGAAGAAGCGTGTCTTGAAACAGCAAACCAAACAAGTGAAAGATTATGCAGGCAAAAGATTTTCACAGTTTTATGAAAATGAAAGTGTCACTGTTAAAGATTATAGATTGCCTAAAGTAACTTGGATTTGAGCACTCATTTTCAGATAAATCAACTTACTTGGTTAAGACTACAGAAATAAATAAAGTTTTTTGGAAAAGAAACTTGAATCAAATAAAAAAATACAATTTTAATATATCTGCCCTAACTACAACTAGTAATACGGAAGAACAATCGACAGAAAAAAAAATGTTCAAACTGTTGAAATGTTAATGATACTATGGCAGAAAATGTGAAAGTTGTTAGGGATGATTCTGTATCAGGTATAGGAAAAAATATAAATGCTTTAGTTCTTAGACCCAGACGGGAAATAAAACCAGTTCAGAGACTGAATTACGACAGATTGTAAATACTGTATTTAGTTATTTTTTTAGGGGAAGGTGGTGTAATATAGTAGTTGACTACCCCTCGTATATCATGGTGAGTGAGAGTCGAGCCACATAAAGTTTCTTGCTATTCAATATTTAAAAAAATACTGAAACTCACCTATCATGCATTGCACGTTTCCACAATTCTAGAGCGCCCATCATATCACGTTTTTTGTCAACACAAGTAGCTCCTAATAATTCTAAAGCGTCGATTCTTTCCCTTCTCGATACGAGATGTGGAATTTTAATTAAATATTCTACTATATGATTATGTCCTGTCACTGCTGCGGCCAATAAAGGAGTCATTCCTGAAATAAATATAAATCTATAAAATTTTTGTGACATGTTTCAGCAGAAAATTTGGTGCTAGTGAAGTATGTATATTGACTATAGTATAGCGAAACACTCGTCGCGGTTTTGCATACATTTCATAGTGAAAATCAAAATAAATTTCATTAATAAGTTTCAAATATGTGCCCATGTTGAAATAAATAGATGCAAAAGAAATGGAAAGTTGGAGAGAAACATGATTAAAATCTTCATGTGAATGTTTGAAAACAGAAAAACAAGTAAAAATGGATGCATAGTGTGGCGGACAATTTGAGAAAACAACCTGTACATCAACTGATATGTACAGAGATATCTTCAGTTACCTACCTGACATACGGGTTCGAGATATATTCAGAGATAGTTTTGTGAGCGAGTTTTATATTGATTAAAAGGAAAAAATGTCTTGGAAAACGCTCTCAAAAATGCCAACTATATAAATCTTTTTGGTTTTTAATCTCGGTTCTGAAATACGGACTAACGAAACCATCTCTGTAGTGTATCGCGAGATGGATGTGCAGTTTTGATTAATTAATATTAGGCTTAGCCCTCTTCAGGGACGGATTAATATTACATAGGTTCATTGGGTTTGGTTTTATGATATTTTTTCTCAATAATGGTTGTTCAAAATGTTTTATATCTACATCGAGTTGTGCATCCAGGCTTTTTCTTCTCACCAGTGTTGCCACTAGTTGATGAAGAAATTATCGTGCAGCGCCGCCAAAATTATCGATTTCTCTTTAAATTAAGTTACAATTTTCTTTATTTTGTTGTTTTAGAAAAAAACCGTCGTATTCCATTCAATTTATATATAATCAACAAAAAACAGACAACAAAAAATAACACAAAAACTTAAATCTAGTCCAAAATTATTTGGTATTGAAATTAATATTACCATCAACATTTCCATCTTTATCGTATTTACACTGGGTTATTGAACTCATCATGTTCTATGTGACATTTAAGTTGTAGCATTCGCCGTTTACGCTTTGAGAGGTCAATAATAGTAAATTTACCGTATCACTGAACATTCGATTTCTCACATTTCTTTTTATTAAATTCACCTTCGGAAATATCCACTCACAGGCAGCATTTGAATGGGGATTTACTAGTGAATACAATACAAAATTACCCAATTCCTCAAACATGAACATATTAGATCCATTAAGAATTTAAGAAATTTTGTACCAGTATTTGCCAATAACTGTTTATGGATTTCTTACTTTGGTTTACAATTCTAGGTAGTAAGTTTATTAATGGAAAAACTGACGTCGGTTTTGGCGTTGAATCTTTTTCGAATATTAACATTTTTGACCAAATATTATCATCAAAATCGAACAGTTTTTTTCATTTGCAGACGTGATTGAAATTTGGTGAAATCGAATGTAAAAATCATCTTGCTATTTTTGATTCAATTCATTGATGTTTTTCAATATGCGAACACCAAGATATATTTGTTTTAAGTCAATAAACTGACTATTACTGCAAGGATCTATTTGAGATAATTCAGTTTTTTTATTATATGATGGCCTTAAATAACTTGATAAAATATCCCCATAAGTGCTGCAAACTACATCATAAACTTGTGTTAGTATGATAGATTCACTATAAAAATATCCATTAAATTTAACAAATTTTGACAAAACCCATTGAAAAAAAGTAGTTTCCACATCATTCAGTCTGTTGGCAATAATTTCGTATGATTGTAACTTATGTTCGGTCCATTCTCGTACAAAATACAGTTGAAGAGGATTCCATTGTTTAATAATCGTTTCGACCACCATTGTGTGGCTCTACATTACAAAATGTCTGAAATTAATTAAATTGAGCTTCCCGTTAGAGCTCACTAGCACATAAATAAAATGAATAACAAATGCATTTTTGTACAATAATACCAGGGATATCATTAGATATCATGGCAGTAATATTTGATTGATTTTCTGCAATCTTCTTTACGTTTCTAAAATGAACGATAAATATAATTTCCAGAAAAAAAAACTTTATTCAAAAGTCACTCCAGTTTATTCCAAAATGATCTCCAATCAATTCTCGACAATCAAGTCTGTTCACAAATAAATTTTTCACATTTTTGAATATACGTCTTCTGATGATAGAACATATAACAATAGAATCTAACCAGTAGGCAACTCGGGATCCGCCCGAGTTGCCGGGGACCTTCAACCGCTCTTCGGATCACGATACACTCATGAGTGTATCGTGCTTCGGATGAGATTCTCATCCAACGCGCTATAGTATCGAAGGTACCACGGGCATCGGATTAGTTATAACAAATGGACGGAAATTGATATTGTGTTTAGTTTATTCGCTGTTGTTATTATTGTTTTTAGTTTTTGTATTTAGTTATTGTTGTTTGTTTTATTTTTGAGTGATTAGACAATGGGAGATGTAAAAAATACATTATTAAAGAAGTCAGAAAATGTTTGCTGCTCCAATGATTGCAAGAACAAGGCCTACAATTGTAGTGAGAAATTTTATGGATTTCCGAAAGATCCCGAAAGGTAAGTAAATATCTAATAATTTGTTCAATCCTTATGATTTTCATTCTATGGAAAAAATATGGCTGGAAGCACCTGATTTGCTTAACAAATTAGAAACACTGTACAAATGCAATTATCGTTTATGTGGCAGTCAGTTTGAAAATGATGTGATAATAAGTAGCCATAAGAAAAATATCAAACCTTTTTCAGTTTTGCCAATTTTAATTTCAGGAACCTCTGGGACAGACGACACACCAATATTAGATTTGGCCATCCCTTCTACTTCAACGTCATTCCCAAAATCTAGTACATTACCATGAACCTTCGAGAAAGACGACATACCGCTAATAGATTCAGCAATCTCTTTTACCCCAACCTCGTTCCCCAGGTCTAGTACGACTTATGTTCAGACACCTGCGATTTTATCAAGCCATACATCTAGGAAGGAAAAGCTGAGAAAAACTTCAAAGACGTTACAAGAAGAAAACTTTGCTTTAAGAGGCCAGAACGAAAAACTGTGCTAAGAAAATGAAGAGTTGAGAAGGAAACTTGCAGATGAGCCTAATTTAATATCTTTAGATCGCCTGAAAGAACTGATTATTAGGGCTTGCCCATCAGAGAGATCGCTGAATTTCTCAATTTACAATTATGTCTAAGTCAAAATGCCCCCAAGGGTAGAAGATATACGATTGATTATAAATACAAATGTTTATCAATATACTTTTCTGGGCCTAAGGTATATAAAAATGTTTTAATAAAACTGTTTTGTTCGCCAGCGCCACAAACTCTAAGAAAATTATTAAGTGGACTAAAAATATCCTGTGGCTTGGAAAATGACATGGTTTTCAAAATGTTAAAATTAAAAGTCGACAATCTATGTCCCCAGGATAAATTCTGCGTTTTATGTGTTGACGAAATGAATATATAAGACAATTTATTTTACAGTCATTCCGATTGTATCATTGGTATCGAAGATATTGGTAACAAAAAAAATGAAGCCGTCAAAAGTATCGACCACTTTAATGGTAAGAGGTATATTTTCGAATTGAAAGCAACCATTAGCTTACTATTTTTAAACTACCTGTCCCGGTAAAAATTTAAATGAAGTAATTTTTGACGCAATAACAAAATTAAGAGATTGGTCTTGATATTATTGTTCTTATCTCAGATATGGGATATAATAATATCCAATTGAAAAATATCTTAAATATTTTTCCCAATAAACCATTTTTTATGTAAATGACCAACAATTTTTTTTTACGTTTGATATACCTCATCTTACAGCTTTGAGCTAATGAAATATAATTTTATATTATGGGATAAAACTATTACATGGGATCACATAATTAAATTTCATACTGAAGAAAAAAGTATCCAATTCGTGGGGCTCCAAAACTAACAGATTCTCATGTCTTTCCCACTAACTTCGAGAAAATGAAAGTTGAATTTGCAATCCAGTTGTTCAGTGCCACCGTTTCGACAACCTTAAAAAAATGTATGTTGAATTTGGAGCTGTTGTTTCCTTGATAATTATCAAACTCAAAAATGCCCAAAATTCTACTTTTAGTCAGAATGAACTTTTATTGACTTTTCCTATTTGACAAATTATCAGTAACTATTAAAACATTTTTGTTTCTGTTATCTACAGGGTCATATTATCAACAAATTAAAGATAAACTAATTAAAGATGAACAAATTGATATTAACAGGAGCCCTACCTAAGGAAGTCGATGCTACTTCAGAATTTTTTGAAAATATGGACAAACTTTTCGACATATTTAACTTTTCTCGATGCACAGGCTCAAAAAAATTCAATCTCGCATAAAAAGGTCTAGATGAGCAAATCACTTTTTTGAAAGAGTATTTGAATATATTTGACAATCTCAAAGTTGTAAACAGAGAAAATAAAAATTCTACGAACAAATTTAAATTTGTAAATGGTTTTGAAATTTCAATTAATCCCCTACTACAATCATGGCCAGTATTAGGAAGCAAACAAATTTTCATTTTTATTAACAAGAAGTTTGAATCAAGATTGTCTGGAAAACTTTTTTGGCTTAGTCAGGCAGCAAAATGACAATTTCATAAATCCATTTTGTGTGAGACTATCTAATTCTGGTTCTTAAAATTGTGCAAATGACGAGAGCAGTCTTTTGTTGAAAGCAGTAGATTTCTTTGAAGATTGTGTTTCTCTCATTTCTCAGGCCTCTTATAGAAAATTAGATACATTTGGTAATTTAAATATGCCACATGAAAATTTTGTTCATTATCCCCAATCTGGGTTTTTCAGTTGGACTTTTCTATTGGTCTTTTCTAATCCACCTATTCTCATGAAATTTAATATTCACGAATATCTTTACTCAAGGACCCATTTCAGTGTAAATATTGTAAACTACAAATAGCTAATTTTTGAACCTTGTAAGAGTACACTCAGAATAAACCTTGTCTTTTCTATATCAAGAGTTAATATAATTCTTGTGTGTGTTAATTGTTCATACTCACGATAAAATAATCGTGGGTCAAAATAATAACACCTCTTTTTTTGTTTGAAGGTGATTGACAATGTTTCGTGGTGAATTTTATCAGTTCGAACTTTGTCGAACTACAGTTTTGACGTGGAGAGCCTTTACACCAACGTTCCGGTCGACGAAGCACTCTAGATCATACAGAGGAAGCTATCCGAAGAAGGGGACTTGGAAGATAGAACGAACCTACCTATAGAAGTAATTATGGAATTACTGGGATGCTGTGTACGGAACTGTTATTTCCAACTGAAGGACAAATTCTTTACACAAGATGAGCGACTGCCAATGGGATCGCCACTTTCACCAGTTATAGCCTATATAT
>WOGR01011982.1:0-10361 GCA_015342045.1 Leptinotarsa lineolata | reverse complement strand
AATCGATTCTCAACCGTTATAATCATAGCTCGACGAAAAAAAAAAAATCCACACTTATAGTTTGAAAAATATCACACTTGCAATATTTATGATCGAGTGTTGGAAAATTGTTAATCAACAATAGCGTAATAAATTGAATAATTGCAATAAAAAATTTTTACCGACAAATTATTGTTCATTTATCTTTTGAATTTTTTCATTCCTTAATTTATATTTTTTATATGTTAATTTTTTTTTAAATGCCCCAAACAGGCACGGCTTACGCGCGGCTAAACACCCGATTTCGAGCTCATTTTCAGGGCTCCGGAAAAATTATCAATATTGGTCCTACAGTTCCGGGAGTTTGGACTTTTTTTATAGGAAATTTTTTCCTCTTTTCGAATCTTTTTTTCGATTTTAGTTTTTGAGATACTTCCAAAAAACTAAACCAATTTTTTATTTTTCACTAAATTGTTTGTAACTTTTGCAATTTTCATTTCCGAAAGTCGTCCGTTTTCAAAAACTTTCTAGACGCTATTCCGAATCGAATGACACCCCAACCATAATTTTCGGATACTGCTGAAAAAAGTACGAAAGAAAAGCACTTCTTGACTAGACTAGTGAACTCTTACTTTACTCAGAAAAGAGTCAAAACAAATATTTTCTGTATGGATTTTAATTTATTCAAAATTTCCCTATATCATCTTTCTTGACCTTGTGATTTGAATGATTCAGCCGCTACCTACTTTCTTTTCGGTGTCTTTAAACCCACAGATTCAATGTTATCTCTGTTCGTGGATACCAACTCAAATTACTAAACTTCTTACATGTTCATTTAAGGCTAAGTAAAGTCACGATGTATTGTGGTATAAAGAAATAAAATGCAAATTTTATATTTCAAATGCTTTGGGGTCGTTTTGCATGATTAACTTCTAGGAAATATAAACAAAAACAAAATAGGTATATTTGGGAAAATGGATTTCCAGAAGGATATTTTTGACCACCAGTAAACTGTGTTTGTCCAAGCAATTGGTAGGAATTGTTGAATCAATCCTGCAATTTCATTACAGTGCTCGCCAAAAAGTCTCCACTATATAAAAAACGTTTCTATTATCAATTTCCCAAAAAATAATTTTGTTCATGAAATTAGGTACACTGTCTACAATCCGAAATGCGATAAAAAAATTTCATATTTATACCAAATAAGAGATATTCAAAAAATATTCATTTGATCCGAGTGTGAAGTACACAACTTCATATTTTTTTTTAAATAGAAAGGTTTCACCCAAAAATTTTGTTGAATGCATGCTGCCCATTTGAAACCATCAACTGGAGAGACATTTTTTTTCAATTCTTTCAAGAGTACTTCAATCCAAAATAAAATTTGGAACTTTTGAGGATATAATTTTTTCATGAAATCAGTAATAGAATATTCAATAATGATGATAGTAATAAACGTCTCTATTATTTACATGCTGCAATTTTACAATAAAGAAAATGAAAAATACTGCAATTTGACAAATGAAAATAAATGGCGAAGTTCAATTTATTAAAGATTCAAATATAAAATTAAAGTAATAAAATACTTTACTGCGAATTGCCTACTTTTAATCCCGAAGATGAATATTTTACCTAATCAAGAAATATATGGGAGAATTATGAGTTGCAGTTATAGGTATAGATATAACCAGGTAAAATCAATCTACCTTCTAATATTTGAATAGACGATGTTATAATTCCATTGGACTTATGCTGTGGTTGTAAAAGTTCATGTCTAAGATGATACCTAGAAATACCTGAATGAGCTTTGCTTCATGCCAAGTGTGGGTTTATCAAAAATTATCCGTTTCAGAATATGAGAGGACTAAATGAATATGGGAAGAGATTTATGGCACGATATACCACCACTTTCAAGTATTTTCTGGAAATTACCTGAATGAAAATGGATGTTTCTTCTCAATAATATAGAAACAAATTTGAAGTTACTAGCAGAAAATTTTAAAAAACGAAAAAAAAATTATTTAATTTTCGTACAGCCAAATAAATAAGTGCTCAAGTGCAATATTTTTGACAGTATTCAATATCACATATCTCTGTATTCAAAAGTGTATTATTTTTATTCAATTATAATAAAATTTCATTTTAACACTTTCCATTATATTTACATAAGTTGACTTTTTAAGTCATCAAACATTACATCTTTTAGTGATAGGCAGATCTTTCATCTCCAACGGGTGAGTTTACAGAATAACAAAAAATTAAGTTACAAATTGTTGATTTTATTCAAATTTAATAACAGGGGTTATGAAATGAAGCCTAAAAAACAATAAAATATTTTTCGAGTTACTTCTGGACGTCAATCTTGGTGCAATTGGTCGAATGTAGCTGAAAAATCACAAAATTAGTTGGGTACAAACTTTCCAAAAACAAATATTTTATTTTTTGGAAAAGTTATAAACAAATTGAGATGTAAAAAAGGTATTCAGGTTTAAATTAAAAGGGCTTATATTTTTAGGAGTGATCGATTCCTGGGAAAGAAAGTTTTTGGCATTCTTCTACTCCATCTTGATACGAAAAAATGTGGGAATCTTCTAAAGAAAGGAAGGGATTTAATAAAATAAGCGAATGAATGTCATTACGATGTTATCAATGACATAAGTAGATTAAACTTATTCCGTGACATAAAAATCGTAGCTTATGAATGAATTGTGTGTTTTTTCTTATAATGTTAACCATATTGCTACTGAAGAGCACTAAGGCAAGTGTCTTACGGCGAAACATCGATGTCTACCAGTGAGAATGACAGTGTTTCATGAAAGTGAAATTTCCACTTTTCATTTAGTATATTGTGTAGAAATCCTGTGAATGATATCTGATTTAATTCCATAACGTATATTTGGAATACAAACTGAGTAGAGAACAGTGTTTTTTCATAATTGAGTGTTCATATAAAAGTATATGTTTCGAAAGAACTATTCTTTCGTGTAATTCAATGTTTATATAGAAGTAGCTGTTTCAGGAGGGCTTTTTCTTTCAGTTTGTGTCTGGAAGTGACTCGTTTTAAAATTGATTGCTTCCTTCCTTTCTTTGGAAGATTTCCACATTTTTTTGTATCAAGATGGAGTAAGTAGTAGAAAGTCAAAAACTTTTTTGCCAAATGTTTCCTTGTAAATTGTCAAAAACAAATTAACTATGCATCACATGTAACCAAATTTCTATAGTCCTATTTCGATCGTGAAGTAAAACACACAATTAATATATATTACGCCTTAAAACAAAATATATCTGTATAAAGCATTATCGAGACTAAGAGGTTTTGTTGAAGTTGTGTGATATGTTGAGTCTTATTTTATAACTGACAAGTTACAAAAATTGACCAAAATTCAAAATTATTTCATGCAGCTGAAATTTTAATGTGGAATAAAATTGCAATAAAAAACTTTCTTTGATTAACTT
The DNA here is from genome assembly GCA_015342045.1 of Leptinotarsa lineolata. Classification (NCBI taxonomy): domain Eukaryota; kingdom Metazoa; phylum Arthropoda; class Insecta; order Coleoptera; family Chrysomelidae; genus Leptinotarsa; species Leptinotarsa lineolata. The sequence goes on along the minus strand of WOGR01011982.1, from coordinate 6,926 downwards.
TTTTCAATATTCGACAAAGGATACTATTCATATGACTACTATTTTTTAGGTATTTTTCATTTCTACTGACGCAGAAATTGATGCCAAAGTCAGAAATGAAGCTATTGATTGAAAAACATATGACGCGGACTTTACTGGCCCCAAACTGTGTATCATTTTCCACGACTTCATTGTCTATGAGGCTTTTATATTTGTCTGTTTTCGGCTAAGATTTTCAGAAAATCATCGAAAATCTCATGTTTTTAAGCTCAGATCCCAGCCTCAACCTCAGCCGGGTAGCACACGCACACATATTCAGCAAAGTAGAAAAAACCATATTTAAATTGAAAATCACTAAGATTTCTAAATTTATCTCCAAATTTCATCTTTGATGTGGCAAATTCATTGTTCAGCTAGTTAAAATTTTAGGCTTTATGAATATACCTAATTCTGAATTATTAAATATAGTATACAACTAATGAAAAAAATACTAAATAATAACAGCACCGGTTGAGCAGAAAAACAACCTCATGTCGCGAAGGGTAGTATATCCTACCACCACCCAACACCGTGCGGCAACGTATAGCATTGTACCAATCTTCGCCGGTCATCAGCTGTTAGTGCACGTGAATCACCTAAAGCGAACGGTAACGTTTACAGTCTTCGGCTGCGTGAACGCGTCTCCACGCGAGAGAGAGAGAACGACCGAGACCCTCTAGAAGCGACCCTTGAGGGTGGGAGGGTGTCACGTCAAGCTATCACGCGGGGACCGCGGTCCTACCTCCCTCCTGGCTTGCCCTGCGCTTAGTCGCCAGTCCGCTCTCACTTCTCCGGTTGTCGTATCGATCCGCTGGACAAAGGAAACTGACCACCAGTTCGCAAGAAACTATTCTACTGTGTACTAACCTAACCTGTGCTCGGCAGCGATTGAAAAATCGCAAACGCGGTAGTGTGCAAGGGTGCAAGCGCGCGCGTTCCTAACTTCTGTTCGGCCGTTACGTCGTGCATTCGTCAAAAGTTTGTGTGAGTTTGTTTCTGAAAAGTTTTCGCTTTATGACTTTTTCGCACTGCGCACTCCTTCCCTCATCCGATTGGCAGCCGGAATAGTGACACGTGCTCTCATAACAGGTGGAATAAACATTTGCGCGAGATGGCCACCAAAGCTAAACGTCCCCTGCGTTCGCTGTCGGCCCTAGAGAAGCTGGATGCCATCGGCAGAGTGCACAATGGCGAAAGCAAAGCCTCGGTTGCGAGAGACATCGGGGTGCCTGAGTCCACGTTGAGAGGTTGGTGCAAAAACGAAAGCAAAATCTCGTACCTCTCAAGACAGTCGAGCCCCGAGACAGACGAGTCTTTGGAGCAGCCCAATGCTAAGAAGATGAAAGTCGAGGAGCCAGAGATGCAGCCGTTCGATCTCAGCCTCAAAATCAACGGCACTAGCTACTCCCACGACTCGCCGCTGAATTACACCAAGAGCGATTCTCCCAATCACTCTCTGAACATGACTGATAAGATCGAAACGCCTAAGACCGCCATTTCCGAAAGAGACAGGAACAGAGTCGAGCTAGCGAGACTCAGCGCAGAGCTAGGTCTCAACAGACCCGAATCCCTGCCGGCAACGACCTCTTCGGCCAATATAGCAGATTTCTGCAATGTGGCACAATGGAATGCCGCTCTTATGCGGAAACAGCAGAGTCAACTCTCCGTTGCTACCAGTACAACTTCTCAGGACCAAGTCGGGGTTGCTTCGACTTCTGGGGGTCTGCTGTCTATCGCAGAAGAGGAGAAGAATAGACAGCTGCCCAGAGAACAACAATCTGTAAACGAAACCGTCTTGAACTGGATTAAATCCCAGCAAGCTTTGATGCAACCCCCGCAAGCACATTTGATGCCTAATGGGTTTTCCACTCCTTTGCCAAACACGAGTAGCCCTGGCGCGAAGGGAACCCCTTTTAGTAACAGCTCGTTCATCTTGCAATGGTACGAGCAAATGTTCAATCATCAACTACAACTCGCCAGACAAGACGACAGAACAATTCTGTATCAGCAGCTGACTAGGAACACTGCTGTCCCTGTTCAAAACGTTTCACCAACATATCCAGTTGATCAAAACGGAGAGAACTCTTCCGCCAACAACGTCACTCCTGGTTTCGGCCATAGACCGCGCAGTTACAATACCAGGACCGTCTTGGACAATCTGTTGAACAACAACAACATAACTGTCAGAATAGAACCGCACGAAGAAGACGACCCCACCACCCTTGAGGAGGCCATGTATCACGGTGAGAAGCTGGTGAGGTGGATGTCGAATTGCAGTAGTCCCACCGTCACCGCGATGCTTATCATGCAGCTCAGAGGGATTCTGAGCAAAATAGCTGGAGGCAGCCAAAACTGCGAGGTGCAGAATAAAACTAAGGTTAGAAGAAAGTGAGATGTAAACTAAAGTTTTTTTTGTTGAAAACGAGGCTGTATAGCTGGAAACCAAATGTTTAATTTAAGATGTTATTCTCATTATGTAGTTTATGCATAGAGTTTTCCTGGCGTTTTATTGATTTAAGCAAAATTTTGTGGGAGGAACGCCTATAGTTCCTTGATTGTTACCTATATGGGTAGAGCCTACGAAGAAACGATAAAATGTTCGTTGATACCGGTTCAGTTTTTATTTTTTTTCCAATATTAGGTATTATTTGAGTACAGCTTTTCAAGTTTCATACAATTGAGTATTTTTGATTACGAAAAATGCATATTTCCAAAATTCAACATATTTCAGGTTTAATTTTTTGAACACAAAATATTTTGAAAAAAAATACTTCTTGCAAAAAAACCGGACAATTGAAAAACATCCGTGTCACAAATATTAACAATGAAATTTAAAAATTTCGTAGATACATCATACATTCATTTTTGGAGCATTGGAAAATTTAATTTGGTTCTTACAAATATTAATTTCATAAAATAATAAAATATTGTATTAACTTATAATTCACTTATAATATTTAGTTTGCTACAAAAAGAAAGTGTTCAGTGACGACATATACAAAAAAGATAAATTTGGTTTCATCGGATAACAAATATTTGAAGTAGGGACCAATTTTCCAATCCGGTATATTTGAATTGGTTATGATTAAGTATTTCCTTTTTGACATTTTTCTCAAATTTCTACAGATATGGATTTCAATTTTGAAATCCTACTTAAAGACAACACACAACAAAAATATACTGTATTTTAAACATTATTACATATTGAAGAAAAATGTATGAATAGTTTTCATTCTAGAATTTCAAAACAAATATTTAAAGTAAGCACAAATTTTTAAAACCGGCATTTTTTAATTTGTAATTATTTTTCATATTTGACATTTTTTGAAATTAAGTCGCGATAGTAATGATCTGCGCATCCTATAAAAAATATAAAAGTTCAGTTTTCTTATATCTATGCGAGAAAAAGTAATTGTTTCTTATTTTAGCTACGTACGACTTTTTACACATCGCGAGTTCTGAAAAAAATGTGTTGTTATTGGTATTCATTCAAGTTATAGACATATTGACATACTGAAAGTAAGATTTTCTCTGATGGAATTTATATATTATACGGTGTCAGTAAAAATTATCAAATCTAACCGGTAAATGATATGCTGAACGAAACTATCAAATTTATTATTTTGACTGAAATATATCACACTTCTTTTGCATATTTTCAATATCCAATCAAATTTTTGGTCTAATAAACACATAGTAAGAGGAAAAATAACTAATAAATTAAGTAATGACTTTTTTGATTTTGGTAATCATCTATAATTTTTCCTCGATTCTTCGAAAGGCTATCCATTCGCTAAAGTTTTCGTGTACCTATGTAAATATATTTATTCTTATTGGGTTAATGTGCACCACTGTTACTTTACACAATTTGAAAAGTATCCCGCCAAGTTCAACGTGCCAAATGACTTTTTTTTGCTCAAGATATGTACCTATACTTATTATATAGTTCGGAAAATTCTTCATGTGTAGCTGGCGCGATGATTTCTTCAATATTATTTGCCAAACATTTCCGTACTACCATTTTGATATTCAGTATTTTTGTCAGATCTCATTTCGTACAGGGTCGTTTTTTAGTGAGTTGTATTAGTGTTGAGTTGTGATTCGTTTTAAGTTATATTTTAAGTTCTCCTTGTATGAAATATCTCTGGTGTTTTTTCTACATTGTAAAAACGACGAGTATTTTTTTACCAAAATAAATATTATAACATTTCATACGTCTTTTATTTTCTAATTGATTGGCCTACTTATTTTTTTATCATAAAATAGGATACAGCGAGACATTCTTATGGTTTTCCTAAATAAACATTATTGCATAATTTGGTTGAGGCAGAACCACTTTGAATTTTAATATTTATTTTCGGGCCAAAATTTTTGGCTCCTATTGCTCCCCTATTGCCGACTTTCTATGGGTTGTTTTTTTGATAAGCTGGCAGAACCAAATCAAAATCCATCACTTTTTGGAAAATTTGAACTTTTAATAAGATTTAAGCTGCTTCATTACAATTTTGAACATTTTTTGCTCCCCGTTTGAATTGAATGTGTGTGTTCTGCTAGTTTAACCGTTAAGCTGGTAGAACCAAATCGAAATGCTTCACTTTTTGAAAATATAAACTTGCAGAATCATTTTAGATCTTTCATTACGATTTGAACATTGAGTTGCAACGAAGAATATTAGAAAAATTTTATTCAAAATTTTTTCAATTTCATGAACAATCACCAAAAACATGAGAAACATTCTACTTTCTATCTTGTACCAAGAAATAAAGAAACCTTTAAAAAATCGAAAATAATTATGTGTATGTGTTCAGATAGTGAAGGGGGGCTCTTAAGACAACAAAATAAATGCCAGTTGAGCCAATGTTGAACTTAAGCTAAACAAGTGTTTATCAATGAATAATATACAGTGTGTCTTGCTTTTACTAGAGCCACCCGAATATTTTTGATATATCTTTGAGTTGATGGAAATACTAGAATACTATAAATTGATCAATACAAAATATTTTTTCTTTCGTTCCTATAGTAAGTGGGCTTACTTGAAGACTGGCTTTAAAGCCAATACACAATTAACCAAAAATGGGAGATATCTAGTTCTTTCTGGAAAATCAGAATTGATTAGTGAGGATAGTAAAGTTTAAAAAAATGAATTACAATCCAATGGATGAAACAAAATTAGCTTCATGAACAATGATGGAAATTATGATTGAATGATTTTCAATACAAAAAAAATTAACCGTAATTACGATTCAAACTTGCGGCTAAAGTCAAGACCCCCAAGCTATCGCAATGTAGGTATTATACCAACGATTGATGTTGAAAATTCATATTCAAAGCTTCCATTTGGGGCTAAACTTTCATTCATCGTATTCATTTCCTCAAATGATCATTTTTCCTAAATAAACATGAATTAGAGGAAATTTCCTAGAATTCGTGAATGTTCATTTGTTTTGAGTGACAACCGAATCTCTATTCATACGAGTATATATGATTTAATTGACACCGAAAATTATTCGTAATTAACCTCTTACATCAAGAAGTATTCACTAATTCACATTTCTGTACTAAAAATTACACTATTACAACTCTGATTATTGCATTGCGACCAATAAGTTATATGATATATACTTTTTTACATTTGAAAATTGTTATAACATGTAATTTTCCAATTAAAGTCGATAAATTAATAAAAACATTAGCAAAATGTTTATTACTTCATAGTACTTTCCATTTTTTTTATGGTTCTACAAAAAATGTATATTACATCACAAACAATGTACATTTCGAAAACTTATAAAAAATTGCTCAATGGTTTAGTATAATTACACTACGTGTGAGACAAATAAACATTTTTAGCCGAATTATAAAGCACTATGAAGTTTGCACACAAAAGTTGTGATATTAGTAAAAATAATTGTAAAATTTGAATTACTTCATAGTATAGTCACAGTTTCAAAAATATTTCAAAATTTTACAAAAAATGAAAATAAATTAATTTACAAAAGGAATTTGTAAATATAGAAAAAAATTTGTAAAAAATTGATTAATGGCTTAATGTAATTACAAAACGTGTAACAAAAATTGAAATTTTTGGGAAAATTACAAAGCGCTATATAATTTGCAAACAAAGGTGGTTGAAATACTATAAGTATTCGTAAAATTTTAATAACTTCATAGAAATTACAGTTGAAAAAATATTTTATCAATTCACAAAAAATATTTCAATAATGGTTCAGTATAATTACAATACGTGTGAGAAAAATGAAATATTCTGGCTAAATTACAAAGCACTAAATAATTTGCAAACAAAAGTTCCTATAGTGTTTCTAAAATTTCAACTTTTTTTTATAATTTTACAAAAAATCAAAGTTAATCAATTTACAAACAATATTTGTAAATTCAAACAACTTTCTATTGTAACTGAATTATGGTTTGGTAAAATCACAATAATTTTAGGGTTACTTGATGAGGATTGTAAAATCACGACTCAGTTTAGTAGGATTCCTAATATGTTTTGGTAAATTACTCAAATCGTATTGAATATTGTATTGGCAACACATTGATTTGTAATTTAACTGATCATTTGTTTTGTAATACATTTGTAATTTTACAGACATTTTTAACAGTGTGGTAAAACCAAATCGAAACGCTTCACTTTTTAAAAATATGAACTTGCAATCATTTAAGGGTCATTTTAGATCTTTCATTACGATTTGAACATTGAGTTAACACGAAGAATATTGAAAAAAATTTTCAGTCAAATTTTTTTCAATTTCATGAACTGAACAATCACCAAAAAAATGAGAAACATTCTACTTTCTATCATGTACCAAAAAATAAATAAACCTAAAAAAATCGAAAATAATTATGTGTATGTGTTCAGATAGTGAAAAGGAGTGCTCTTAAGACATAAC
>WOGR01011981.1:0-10361 GCA_015342045.1 Leptinotarsa lineolata | reverse complement strand
CGTCATTACTCGAACGTAATTCACCCTGTATATTAGATTATTATTTTAAAATACGGTAAATTAACATCAAAAATCGACGTGTTTTAGGATTATTTCTCAAAATGACCTGTTTAGCTAAAAATGAATTTGTTCCATACTTTACGGACACAGTGTATATCATAAATTGAACTCGCTCACCGTGTCTGTCTGTCAAAACGCTATAAACTCAAAAATTGAATATTTATATGGTTTTACCCAATGGACGAAGTGATTCAAGCGAAAGATTTTTGTATATAATTCATTGATATTTTGTATGAGTTGATGATCCCTTCTAGAAATAACGAAAACAATGCACTACATATTGTTCTCCTTTTATAGGTCTATGATAAGGATGGTCACATATAGGTAATATGGTAACTGTAAACATAATTAGATAGATACGAGATTAATATCGTATCTATTATGAACTGAATTCGTTAGTTACCTTCTTGAGCATTTCATACACATTTCAACTTCCTTTTACATTGTGTCCTGAGTTGAACCTCAAAACGATGAGCATCCACAGTCCGTCGCGTATTTCTGATATGTACCACTCTTAGTGGAATCAAATGTGCCAAGTCACTCGAACACCTCCCGTGAAAGAATTTATAAAAAAACTCAATCGCCAACCATTCTTCGATATTCCAGACTATCCAAAGAAGTTCTGATCTGAGCTTTATAAAGCATCAAAAGTCGCTGAAGTGTGTACATCTTTCTCGTTCGGAACAGTGTTCCAAGCTTTTAAGAAGTAGCTTTTGTAATTCCAGCGACATAATTTTGCCAAGAAATATTGGTGTCCATTTTAACCCATAAAAAACTTTACGAAGCAGAAAGCGAAATTGTCTGTCCTGACATTTTTATATCCTGTTTGGAGATATTTATTTCTTTGGAGAAAATCGATGCCTGGGTTTTCGTAGCATTGAATTAAACTTGGTTACTTTCACCCCTATTTGAAATCATCTCTAGATCCTCATTAAAATATGCAACTTCCTGCTGCCGGTGAAGATGTGCATTCGCAGCCGATGTCCAGGAATCCGAATGGAATGACGAGTCAAGTGTGCTGTCGACAGCAAAGCAATATATTGGATAAGTCATTGATATACAATAAAAAGAGAGTTGGAGACAATATGGATCCCTGGGGAACACCATCGTCGATAGTAAAAGTATTCGAGAGATATTCAGCGATGGTTACTTGCAGGAAACGTTCTTTCAGGAAGCTGGAGAGCCATACACAAAAATGATGTCACAAGCCATAGCATCGAAGTTTGACCAGCAAACCCTCATGGCACACACACGGTCAAAGGCGTCAGAAATATCAACCTAATAATTATGATATCTACTTACAAAATTCAATCTTGATATAATATCGATGATTGCTGCAGCAAATTTGCAAATTGCCAAATTCAATTTCAGAAAGTTATTTCTTTATGCGTATATGACTGAAATTGACAAATTTTTGTTAAATAAAAAACTAGTTCTATATCTTATAGAGATATAGTCTTTTGGTTTGAACTAATCCAATAACTGATATTTGGACGATTGCGACTTGACAATAAAAGCATTTTCTCTAAAAAATATGAAATTAGACAATTTGCTGATTAGAAAGTTGATACATTTCAATAGTTAATTATATTATTTGTATTAAGATAGAGTTTGGAAAATCTAAATGTGCATTTAAGTAATTTCCGGCATTATAGATTTCGGTGGACTCTAGATCATTACACAACATTTGAGACTGATTTGGAACATTTCATGACGTTTTGGGATGTTTCTGGATGTTTCCGAACATTCCAGTCTATTCCTAAACATTCCAGAATGTTTTGGTATATTATGGCATGTTGTGGAATGCTATCGAATCTTTCTTTCCCAAAAATTGATCTCTCCCGAAAATATACCATTTTCAATACAAACAAAATTCCTATCATTGAGATATAATCAAATGAGCGAATGAATGTCATTACGTACTGTCACCGATGACATGAAAAGACTGAACTCATTCGTGAAATAAAGTCGTAATTGTATGAATGAACAGAGTGCTTCTTATAATGTTATCCAGATTTGGTGCTGAAGATGCGAAAAGGCAGGTGGAGTAGAAAGCCCTGGCGAAGGTGTCAGCTTCCTGGTCCTGGAGACGTATTGCTTCCGGCTATCGAGAAAAGCGATCGACGCAGGTAAGGCAATACCCATATCCCTCGGAGTAGGGTATGACGATGAAGTCGATGTGGACATGCTCGAACCGTCTAGACGGCGCTGTGAAATTGCCAATCGGTGTCGAGACATGTCATGAGATCTTGGACTGCTGGCACAGGATGAAGGCACGGGCCCAAGCGCGACAATTTCCGCTGATGGAGGGCCAGACATAGCGCTGTCTGACAAGCTTGGTGGTCGCTTTGGCACCAGGATGCGACAGTCTGTGGATTGCATCGAAAGCTGGTCTTCGAAAGGCTGCTGTCAGGCAGGAACGCGCCGTCGTCGTGGAGCGTTGGATCCAGGAATGGTCACTTGGCGCAGGATCAGGCCAGAGTCATTTCTCTGACGAAGTTCCTGGAGCTGCTGGTCCTGTTGTTGGGATGCTGCGAGGGCCTCGAAATCGAGTGGTGCAGCGATGGCATCGACTCGGGAGAGGGCATCTGCAACCACATTTTCCTGACCAGAGATATGCTGGATATCGGTTGTGAATTGTCCGATGAAATCCAGGTGGCGAAACTGGCGCGGAGAACACTGGTCAGACTTCTGGCGGAAGGGGAAGGTCAGCGGCTTATGGTCAGTCACGACGGTGAAGTGACGTCCTTCAACCATGTACTTAAAGGCCTTGTAGATGGCCAGAATTTCTCGGTCGTAGGCAGATTATTTGGCCTCGGCGCAGCTCAGCTTCTTCGAGAAGAAACCCAGAGGTTCCCATTTGTCGTTTACAAGCTGGTGCAGGGCTGCTCCCACGGTGTGGGAGCAGCCCTTCCAAATATTGAAAATCAAAACGGTTCTTTAATATTATTATTTAGTGGTAAAAAAATGTTATTTAACAAATGGGTTTGTTCCGAAAAAATTCAATTATGTTTTAAACAGTGCATTTGTTTATAACAAATTTTTAAAGAATAAGTGATAAAAAATTTTAAAAATTATTTTTATGTAGCAGCTTCTGATGAAAAAAACATTAGTAATAGTAATAATTTTTTTTTCGATTATTCATTAAACTTTTTCATTTAAAAATGCAGTAAATTGTTAATAAATAACTGAAAAATAATAATTTTCAATATTTAGAAGGGAAATCGATTCTTAACCATTATAGTCATAGCTCTACGAAAGGAATAAAATTCCACACTTATAGTTTAAAAAATATCACACTTGCAATATTGATGATCGTGTGATGAAAAATTGTTAATTAACAATAGCGTGATAAATCGAATAATTGCAATAAAAAATTTTTAGTGACAGATTATTGTTCATTTATCTTTTGAGTATATGCCTGAATTTTTTCATTCCTTAACTTATATATTTTATATCCAAAAAAAATTATTTTGTAAAATTGGCCCAATCAGGCACGTTTTACGCGCGGCTAAACACCTGAATTCGAGCTCATTTTCAGGGCTCCGGTAAAATTATAAATATTGGTTTTACAGTTCCGGAGTCAAAATTTTTTTATAGAAAATTTCTTCCTCTTTTCGAATCTTTTTTCCGATTTTGAAAATCTCAAATAGTTTTTGACATATTTCTAAAAATCTAAACCAATTTTTTATTTTTCACTAAATTGTTTAAAACTTTTACAATTTTCATTTTCAAAAGCCGTCCGTTTTTAAAACCTTTCTAGACGCTATTTCGAATCGAATGACAGCTCAACCAAAATCGTCGGAGACTGCTGAAAAAAGTTCTAAAAAAAAGCAATTCTTGACTAGACTAATAGGCCTTAGTTTCAGCAATAGCCTTTTTATTCATACGGAATTTCTTATCGGTGAGCATTTTCTTGACGTCTGCGAACAGCCAGTAGTCGCTGGGAGCCAAATCTGGCGAATACGGTGGATGTGGGAGCAATTCAAAGTTCAATTCATGTAGTTATGCCATTGTTTTAATCGACTTGTGACACGGTGCATTGTATTAATGAAACACATTTTTTCTTTGCTATATGCGGTCGTTTTCTTGCAAACGCTCCAATAACGCTGTATAATATTCACTGTTGATGGTATTTTCCTTCCCACGGTAGTCAATGAATATTACACCACGCACATCCCAATATACGTCCATAACCTTTCCAGCCGATTGTTGTGCTTTCGTGCGCTTTGGACGAGGTTTACCAGTTGCTCTACAATCAGATGACGGTCGTTACATATCGACGCAAAAATTCCGGTTTGTTATGTTTAAACATGGTCAAACACTGCTCATAATCATCAAGAGTTTCTTGTTTTTGGTCAACATTGAGCTTGCGCGGCACCCACTTTGAACAGAGCTCATGCAATATAAAGCCAACACGTTCTTTCGATATCTTCACAATGTCCCCTAACTCAGGCAACTCGACTTTTCGATCATTCAAGACGATTTTGTGGATTTTTTTTTTATTTTCTGAACGCCGACTGCGTTCTGCATCATCGGTGTCTCTAGGATCACTTTTGAAGTCAGCGAACTAACGTTTAATTGTTATTTTTATGGAACGGAGACCTTATAACACATTTCAAGTCATTGTTTCACTTGAACGGTATTTTTTCATCAAGAAGCAGTGTAAAATTAAAATCAAGAAATTGTTTTTGATCCAATGTTTCGAAAATAAAAAAGTAAGGTCACTTTGAGCACAATAACTCACAAACTCTTGAGTAGATTATCATAAAATTTCAACGAATTTCTTTTGAAGGTTAGTACTAACTAAAAAGCGGTGAATGCAATAAGACAGCTCATGTAGTACATAACATAATACATTTCATTATGAAACTTGGTGGAGAAGTCAACTCAAGTCAGGATCTTGTACTATCAATATTTGCCTGCTACATCTGTTTTTTCTTTTGAAAATTCGACGTTAAATAGAATTTTCTGACACTTCGTCACTCCATTCGATTATTCGAAAAATATTTGAATACTGTTTGTATCATGTAGTCGGTAATTTTCACGAAAAAACATAAAACAAATTCTGTCAGTTACCATTTGTATAATTCGCTGTATTTAATTATTTGTGTTGCCATAAATATCCGGAAACATCCATTCAAATGAATTATGTTTAATGTGTTCGACCCATTTACTGTTCTGGCGCAAATTGCAAATGTATATGAATATTTTGATGCTGGAATAATTATTTCATTCATTCGACAATTTCGGTCAAATTATAATTTCAATTCTGAAAAAGTAGACGACATATTTCGTAGAAGTTCGAATAGTCATATCGTACAAATTGTTGAAGTTATCGAAATTATTGAAATACAACATGTGAAATCAGAAAGGGAGAGTCTCAAATCCAATTCAATTTTGGAATAAACTCACCTGTTACTTTTTGAAAATCAATAACGCTATTCATAATATTGATTAAATATTTTTCGGGTTTTCACTATCTGAAGGATATGAATATTGTTGTGAAAAACTTTATGCAGGTGTAGAAAGGACCAACTTTTTAGATCACACTGATAGTTATTGCATGAATTCAAAGTATGATACTTTAAATTCACGCACAGAAAAAAAAATATTCATTAGTAAACTGTCTTATTCAATAATACAGGCCAACGATGAAAAAACTTTTTTACTTAAAACACCTTATTGATCTGTTTTTTAGGGTGCTAAATACAAATATGACACTTATCAAGCCGTTACATCTACCATTTTTTCACTTTTGCACATCAATATATTAAATTTTTTGATTTATTACAGAATTTAACAGCTTTTATATACTACAAATGGAATTGTGAAATAATTTGTGCTGGATGTAGAAGAGTTGGCAGCCCTGTTGAAACACATTTAATTTCCATAAAAAGGGAAATTTTATTGTTCTGTTCACAGCTGATGTTTTTTTTACTGTAAACCTAACCTTACTTCCTGGTTTTCAGTACATGTGCTCATTAAAATATCTAATCGCGGTTGTAAGAACTCTGCTGACAGCTTTTGTTATATTTGTTATTAAAAAACATCACAGAAACATTACAGACTTTGTGAAAAAAGTTTATTTCTCATATTTTGGTATTAAACTTGGTGATCAGGATAAATCTTGGGCCCCGCATAAGGTATGTTATGTTGGTGTTGAATATCTTAGAAAATGGTCAAAAAAGGAGCAAAAAGCCTTCAAGTACGCTGTTCCAATGGTGTGGAGGAAACCTAGAAACTACATTGATGATTGCTACTCTTGTAGTATTGATATTACTGGCCATAACTCGAAAAACAAGAAGGTAATAAGCTACCCTAACCTAATTTCCGCCATCCTACAGTAGGGCACGATTTAGATTTGCCGGTCCCAGAACCTCCACATGATTTGAATTCTGTTCAAACTGAAATATTTTCTGATGTACAGTCAGATATAGATGAGCAAGATGATGAAGAGTTCCAATGTGCTACAGCAAATATGGAGCCTAAACTGTTAACCCAGATTGAGTAAGAAGCTGAATTGCTTGGTTCTAAACAAAGAAAAAAAGAACTTGCTGGCAGTTGGAACTACCATATATGTGTATAGGAAAAGAGAGAGCAACAGTTTTCGAAACTTTTTGAACAAGAAGGATATTTAGTGTACTGCTCAGACATTTCAGGTCTGATCAAAGAGTTTGGTGTTGAATACAAAAAAGAAAACTGAAGGCTGTTTATTGATTCTTCCGAAACTAGTTTGAAAGCTGCTTTATTACACAATAGTAACACTTTGCATCTATACCTGTTGGCCATTCTGTACATATGAAAGAGAAAGAGACCTATGAAAACGTAGAAATAGTGTTGAATAAAATTAGTTATTCGGCTCATGATTGGATGATATGTGGTGACTTGAAAGTACCATGCATGTTTCTTGGTCAGCAAGGCGATTTTACCAAATTTCCATGTTTTTTGTGTCAATGGGACACTAGAGCAAGAGATCAACATCAAGAAGCATGGGTATCATTCAACCAAGTTGTTACAAAATTCTTAGGAAATGCAAAAGACCCAGAATATCGTACCATTGTAGCTAACATGTTGAAGAATTTTAAGAAACTAGGGTGTTTGATGAGCCTGAAAGTCCACTTCTTGAACAGTCATCTTGATTAATTCCCGGAAAATTTGGAAGATGTTAGTGAGGAGCAGGGTTAGCGTTTTCACCAAGATATTAAATTGATGGAAAAACGTTACCAGGGCCGCTGGAACATCAACATGATGGGAGACTACTGTTGGTAACTTTACCGAGAAGCTCAACAAGCGGAGGAAAAGCTACACAAGAAACTTCAAAGAAAACAGAGAAAGGAAATGTAAACCAATTCCATCTCACTAGTGAAACCTACATTACAACACTGTATCATTATTTCAAGTAACCTACTGTAAATAAACACCATGATAGTAATTTAACATAGTGTTTCAATAATTTTACCATTTACCATACAGATTTTTAAAAAGTCAATTTCTCAAAAACTATGGGTGATTCAAAAAACTAAGACCAGATTTGGATTCAGCTATTAAAGTAAACAAAGTTTTCAAAAACATTTTTTGTGAGCCTGTGATAATTTTGCCTATTCAAAAGTAGCTAAGAAATCATACAGATACTAATGTGAACGTTTCGGAGGCAAAAATATCCCTAGAGAAAATTTAATGAATCTTCGCCTCTTTCTTTTTTCTAAATTTGGACGTTTACGCTTATTACTCGTGTGATAAACATGCTTTTGAAATTCCAGTATGGAATATAGTAGTATACTCACCAATATAGCTTTGTAACCCCATATAAATTTGGTGAAAAGTCTGATATTACTAACTACATAGCAATCTGTATCCAAAGTAGCATTCCCAAAGTTCTGAATTTTCTTATTAGTAAACACCTGATACTAATCTTAGATTCATTACTCAATAATCTACAATTTGGATTTCGCTCACAAAAAAATTTATTGTGTTGTAAAATAGCGTGGGGTTACAATCTGACAAACAGCTCCTAACCAAGTATTTATAACAATGGATATTTAGTACCCAACGTTTTTTTACAACAAAATAATTTTCTTGTAAATAAATTTATTTTGATTTAAGACCTATTAAAAGTTATTAGTTACATCACCATCGCATATTAAACAGTCATGTTTCGATACTCCAATAATATATTCACCCATGCGGATTTCGACTTGTGTTTGATCAGTTTTGTTACAATGAAACTAACGAAAAGTTGACATAGATCTTTGAACAATACTCCACAAACTACACCTAATGATTTGATCTTCACAAACTTTATTTTCAAAAATATCACATATTTCCCTACTCTCAGTAGCTTTCTCGTAGTTGACAAAATACTAAAAATTATTTCTTCACTCTCATTTTTATAAACCCCACGTAATCACCAATGACAGCTACCGACTCAGGTACTTTCTCGATCTTAATTACCAAGAGCATCTTCTCAACTGAAATACGACAAGAGGGACAACGCCAATATACACCTTGGGATAATACACACGGAATTACTTTATAGGTATCATCATATAGAATTTGATATTTTAGATTTTAATGTGAGAAAACAAGTTAGTAATGTCATTTTTTTCTGGTCTGTTATTTTTAATCTTTAAGAAAATGTCTAACTAATTAGACATTTCCTGTTTCAAGATTGTTGAACGTTAGGCATCTATATGATATATTATTTTACATTTCCATAATAATGTTCACGAAATCATTCTGTTTGGAGCTATACCTTTTGTAAGAAATTCTGACAAAATTCCCCTGATGATGGTCTTATGACTGAAAACGTTCGGAAATAGCACTCAATAGCATTCAAAGATATATCTATCTATCATTTATAAAAAGTACTGCATTGAAAAGAGAAGAAACCCCTCAGCTATTCATAAATGTATCAAAGGTTCAGTTCACGGACAATGAAAATTTGTTTATAGAGAAAGGTTTCAAATATAACATTAGAAATCGAAATAGCACTAACAGCTTTGAAATTTTGGGAATTAAAGGACATTGAATAACATTAATGACAAATACCAGGCGTCACATATCATAAAATCAGAGTTTTTGAAAGACGGTGTTTTTACGAATGAATTGAAGCTTGTGGAATATATACGATGTGAAATAAACGAAAATGATGTCAATTAGAGCAGATAAAGGCAACACTGTGGTTGTTATTGGACGAAATGTCTACGTCCATGAAACCCTAGATTTCTTGAGTTTAGGAAATTTTGAAATACTGAAACGTAATCCGACTAAATTCTTACTGAAGACAAGTGAAAGATATTTAAAAAAATCAAACCCACTTTTTAATGAAAGTGATAACTTCAAATTACCTTTGATGAACCCCCAAACTCACTCAGAAAATTCACCGAGTTATCCAATTAGACGAGTAGTTTCCTTTGTCACTGCACCATCAGTGAAATTATCAGAGAAATTAATCATTATCATCATGAACCATAGTAAATTTCAACCTAAATTCAGTCTACGGAACTCAAATGATTTGATAAATAAAATAACAGACATAAATTTACCAGATAACGCAAAGTTAATATCCTTTGATATGTAGAATTTATTTCCCAGCATACCTCCTGATAATACCATTACTTAAGTTATAGAATTATTAGATAAAAATCGAGTGGACCCAGTTACAAAACAAGAAATCATTGAACTTCTGTCGTTATGTCTCAAACAAAATATGTATTTCTCTTCAGAAGGTTTATTTATGAAAAATCTGTTGAGCCTCTTACTTGCGGAAATTTTTATGGATAACCTAGAGAAGTCGATTCTTAGGCATCCTCTGATTCTTGTATTAGCATAGATATGTCGATGACGTTTTAGTATGTTTCACAGATACTAAGAGATAATCAGATATTTTATAGGTATCTCAACAAAACTCATGAAAACATTGAATTTACTATTGAAATGAAGGCAGACAATTCAAACTCAATCAATTCCTTGTATACTTAACGATTAGAAGAATGAACAACAACCATAATTTTTCAATTTATCATACATCTTCTCATATGGATATTACTATTGATTACGATTCTACCAATCCGTATCAACACAAAGTAGCATCTTATAAAAGCATGATTCATAGATTAGTCAATGTTCCTCTTTCAATAGACGAGTTTCATAAAGAACTCAATATCGTTAAGTAAATTGCAGTAAACAACGGATTTGAAGCTAATTTAATAGACAAAATACTTTCCAAAAAAGTCTAAGCAAAAGCGATTCGAGACGTTTTTCCTATTGATAAGTTAGGTAATCAAAAACAAATTATA
>WOGR01011980.1:0-10361 GCA_015342045.1 Leptinotarsa lineolata | reverse complement strand
TATTTTTGTTGGGTAGCGCTACCGAAGACTTCAGAAGGATCCCAGATCTGTGAAAATAAGAATTAGAATTTAAATCACGGGTATGTTATAGTTCACAGCTTGAGATTGAAAGTGAAAAAGATTTATTTTGTGTTCAGATTGTGTCACAAACAATATAAAATTACTAGTGGAAAAACGGAACGTTACAATAGATACACTCGAGTAGATGATCTGGAGCGAGCCGGAATTGAGGAGTGGCGGACCACACCCGAACACTCTCTTAAAAATTCTACAAGTTTATCCTACCAAAAAGCCCTCTCACGGCAAACATCACCAACTTTAGAACCCATCATAATCAGCCTCGCAAACAAGGGAGACTGTTATATGAAGCCCTAGACATCTTCGACGAACGCAACTAATAAAACGCATTATCAACTTCGATCAACACGATCGATAAATTAAAAATAAATTCAAACAAGCACAAAATCTAAAATGAGATCATCCATTAATCTAAGACAACCACCATTCACGCATAAGCCTACGGGTAGGAGGCGTGACATAGACACATCTACTTCTAAAAAAATTTGCCGGGAAGCCAAATAGATCAACTGCAAAACATCAGCGGGAGTCGAACCTATTCAACGGAACGAGGGGGAACTTGGGCACATCGGAATCGAGCCGCTTCGTCCGCACGAGGGTGAAGAAATACCGTACAATGTATTTTTGTATTTTGTAAATATGTATATAATGACGAATCTAAATTTTGTACTTTATTTTTTAGGAAGTATTCCACTTTTCTATAAGTAGGAAACCACGATTGGGTATTCTGAGAATTTACCCAAGTGCGACAGATAAAGATACCTTGGTAACTTGCGGTTACCTCCATCATATATGAGCCTTCTGTACGGCAACGGATCAAAATAGTACAGAAAAATCGATGAAATAATCGAGCACGTCAGATTAGGGTATAATTAGTTATTCACATGCTGAAAAGGGAGCATTTAAAAAACATGACAATTTGAGCGTGACTTAAGGGAGTGGAAGGGTCACAAACTTGTAAATAAGGCGTCATCTTAACATTTTCGAACGTGGTAGAACTGTTTTCATTTTAACAGAAATAAATTGAGGATAACGGAAAAATATCTGTTGATTTCGACAAGCTGAAGTACCTGCTAGGTACCTGCGTCTTATCGTCTTAAAATTAAATTCACAATGTTGCCTTATCTACTAGTCAGGTAATTTTGATGACTAATAACATTATTTCCACAGGCTGTATTGTAAACTATTGGGTATTGGTCCACCATTGTTATTCATAATATTAATATATTGAGTTGTTTCTAAACTCTCATCTCAGGCATCTAGAGGCCTGTTGTTGTTAACTTGTCTAACTAATCTTAATGAACTAAAGTCTATGGAATGGTTTTGTTGCAATATATGATGGGAGACTGCTGATTTTTCTGTTCTTCCATATTTTAGGTGTGCTAAGTGTTCCTTATATCTTATTCTAATATATTTTTTACTCTGTCCATAATATTTTGCATCGCAATCCTTACATTTAGTTTCGTAAATTCCAGACTTTTCCGAATTGTCGACTTAGTCCTTTGGATTTCCTAACAGGCTCTGTAGTGTATGACTTGTTTTAAATACCACCTTCATATCTAGTTCCTTGAAAATATTTCCAAAGTTCAGTGTATTGTTGGTATGAAACTGAGATATATTTATCTTGGTTTTCGTCGTTTATAAAGGTCAATATTTCGTTCATTCTTAATCTAAACGTTTTCTTCCTTATAATATCCTCGACAATACCTCTCGAGAAACCGTTATTGACTGCTATTTCCTGTATTGTCTCTTTTTCTTTTGTGAAAAACCGACAACTTCCACAATCTGTTCGAGGTCTCATTATCAGACCTTCCAATCTTTGTTGACTCATCCTCTAGGCTAGCGATTGGCAAATATTTTGATGATGTGATGTATGAGAAACAGGGCGCAATTTGATCATACTTCAGTCTGGGCAACTATGAAAAAGTGGATAGTTTTTATCTCGCCCAGACATATTCACGATTCCTGAAACAATTAATTCGAGATGATACATGTTTCATAATGATATATTCACGAGATGATATGACATATATCATATATTTTCGACCATGTGTCACCGGATGTGACATAAGTAATTTCAAGATACTTATATCAAATTATAAATATGGATTTATAGTAATTGATAAGGATAGAGAAGTTCAGGATGGGCGATATCAAAAAGGATCTGATATTTTCATATATCCTTGATGTTCTCGAAGCAACCGACTTAATTGATTGTTAGATAGCGACGAGGGCATTTTACTGTTTATGGTATCTGCGACCCATTATATCATGAAGGAAAAAAGGAAATTTGTCTTGAAAGAAAATCAACTAAAGTAACGGAAGTAGTTCAAATAAAAAACAATTTTATCAAGAGTAGCTGCCTTGACGATCAGGTAATGCCTGAAAGAATCACTGAACCTGTAATTGAACATTTAAAAGTAATATCGGGCGAATTCCTTAAATCTATCAAGTAATAGCGAAAACTCACAGCGAAAAGTAACAGCATTCACACCAAAACTCATAGGTACGTAAAAGTATATCGCAACCGAAGAAAATAATTCCGAAATGTATATCTATGGCGATTTACTCTGTTTGAAAAACAATCATATAAGTGTGAGTAGAACGACTGTAAACAGGGACAACTATCGAATAATTGAAAGAAATATGGCGATGTAATCCTTTTATTATTATCCAATAAAAACTTGCTGCAAAACCCTACTGAAGAAGGTAGCTTCTCAAAAAATTTTCAGCAGAAATAAGAAGGTCGATTATGTTTATTGGAATTGGTTGGAAGAATTAGTTGGTCGCCTTCGATTACTTTGGAGTTTACGAATGGATAAAGTTTGCATTTGGTAAACAAAATTTTGAAGAGAAACCATGGAAAAATTTCAGTTTGACATTATGAAAAATGATAACTTGTTCTGCAATAACTTGTATTGAAAATTAAGTCTCTTTTCTCATGTCTTCACCTCATATTGTCTAATGCCTCCTCCACTCAAGAGACCCCAATGACCTTGAAATCCACTGACCCATGTTCCAATAACTTTCAAATATAGAACAGACTTCAATTCTCGAATCCGCAATGAATGTTATATGCAGAACTAGCCTAATACCTCATATGAAATTTCAGATATCGACCGACTTTTAGGGGATTAAACGACCTTTGGCATCAAACACCTTTTTCATCAAGTGGCCTTCGATATTGAACGATTCCCACCTTTAAATGACCTTCAGCTTAAAATGTAGATCAATCAAGACGTTCACTTGTGTTACAAAACATGTGAACATCAACAAATGGCACATGACAAATAATGTCTATTCCACATGCCACACAACCCATGTGGGGTATAATATTTCGATCTGACGTTTGGTGTATGTTACATTGTTATAACTTCCACTGCTAACCATCATTCCATACATAATAGATCATGAGAAGCATAGAACCTTGTCAGTCTCAGTGGTTTCCACCAAAACAAATGACATTATCGAATAATATGTACCAACACCATTACACTGTGGATACTTTTTCAACAAACCCATATGAACATTTTCGAAGTGGTCCAATGCTCTATCCTCACTTTCACCTTCAGCTTCAACAGCACCCGCTGCTGCAACACCTTCCGCTGCTACATCATCTTCAGCTGCTAAGCCATATGCCTGAATAAATTTTTCACCTTTGGGTGTTTCTTCTAGAACCCTACTAAACCACGTAACACTCTCATTCTTCTTTCATTTTGATAAACTGCCAAATAAGTTGAGCGTGAAAGTACCTAGTAATGAGTCACTGATAAAACATTTCATGTACAACTGTCATCAAGAGTGACATTGTTAATGGTTGTCAAGAGTATTAAAAGATGAAATTTACAAAGTAACGAGTTGAAAATATTTTTAACACGATTTTTTTCGACCAAATAGCAATAAACAAAACATAATATTCAAATTTCAAGGAAGTTTTATTATGAACAATAGATATAGATACAATCAAATTTTATTACAAATGTATTATATACATTAATTATATTATTATTATTATTTATGAACATTAAGATGAAAATTATAATTAGAACAACTGCTGATATTAATACCTTGCGATGTTGAAGAGCCTTGTAATATATTTGAACTAGCTGAGTTGACAACTTCTTGAGCATTAACATTTAATTCTTGAAGTGAAAAGGATGATGCGGTAACGCTGGAGCTCTAGCTGTTGGGATTATTCTTTCAGCAACAGGCTTTTTATGAGAAATAGATTGACCTATGTAACCCTTAGCTACTGTTGAAGACTTCAATCCTCCGTGCTTCTTAATATCCGTTATATTTGCTCCTGATTCTGCTAGCAAAGAAGCAGAAGAGCTTCTGAAACAGTGACCTGTATATTCCTTTGGTTTTAGGAGGTTCAGAAACTTAGCGATGGTAGAGAGCATTTTCCCAAATGTTTTGATACTAACTGGGTTGGCACTGAATTTATAATTTGAGTATTTTAGAAAAAAACATTGATAATTGATAACAGAAGGGCCTAATGCAACGTATTTATTAAAATAGTCAATGTTTTTTCCAACAATGCAAAAAGAACGACCTATTTTCGTTTTTCAATTTGGAATTTGAACAATCAATGACTTATCCATTAATTTAATGTCTTCTATTGATAAATGGCACAGCTCTTCACGCCGGCAGGCTCCATATATTCCAAAAATAGTAACAAATTTTATCATCAAATATTTTTCATCTGGCGCCTCATTTATAATAAACCTCTGGATTTGTTCAAACGTGAGAGTTTTTGAATTTTTGGGCCTATAACTTTCATTTTACCGCTTTAATAATGCTATTACCTTGAAATATCTGCTTGTATTAACACCATTTTTAACGAGCGCACTCAACTTTATCATTGAAAACTTGCTCCACAAAGTTGACGAGTTCCATATTTTTGATTTCTCTTCTAGATAGGCTAAGAAGACGGTTTCGCTGAAATTTCCTTCGACGTCTTCAAGTCTACACCAGCTGAGTAACAATTCAATTGAAGCTCTTTTTTCAGCCTCTTCAATATCGTCAGGAAAAGACAATTCCTTACTATTGTTTTGCATTATGCAAGACATTAAACACCAGCAAGAACTTTAAATGTGACTTAAATAAAACGCGTGAGCTGTAAACAATACTGAATTACATCAGTTCGGACTTCCATTGTCTAATATTATATGAAATGATTTGAAATTCCTGAAATAACTAATACAATTGAAAATAAATTAAAAAGAATAGCTGAAAATAATAAATATATTAAGCAAAGAAACTTGAGACGAACTCAGAGTGAAATAAAATACAAGTAAAAAATCGAACAATTGAAACAAAAAAAAAGTTAAAAATCAAGAGATTTCAAGCCACTTTACTTCACGACGTTTCGATTGTTAGTATAACAATCGTCTTCGGGTGATGACTATTTATGGGTCATTCGAGTACTTTCACTTATCCCCTCTTTCCGTGAAATTACTCAACTCGCTACGCTCGTTTCGTAAACTTTTACACTCACAAAATAAAACCTTACTTTTAACACTCATATCATAAATAGCTATTCTGTAGAAGTTTCAAAGTTTTCTGGTGATGGGATAACGATAAATTGAGAAATTTCAATGATCTGTCTTTAGATATTTACGTGAACAATAAAAACACTAAGGCACCATTTCACAGATTTCGTGTATGATTTCAGCGGAAAAAATATCTAGCAGAACTAGCAACAAAATATCAAAAGTTATTGGGCGAACAGGAAAAAAAAGAACTCAATAAAAAAGTGGAACAACCTGTTAAGAAGGTATTTTTGTAAGAAACAAATGAAATCAATAGTAAAATTGTTGGAAAATATTTCAGACAACCTGTGAATTACAAAACAGCATTCACGCTGTGGACGTTCAAATCCGAGAAGCAATCCATATTAAGAATAGATATGCTGATATTCAAAAATCCCTCAAAGAAGATTCGGATAATTTCGAAAGTAAAATAAATAAGTTAGAGGAGGAATTGGATACACAGGTGAATGATATACAAAAGTTACAAACGGTAAGTTCCATTGAGCAAATACAATCACACTATTTGGTTACAGATAAATATTGAATAGAGAAGTTGTTTCACCAATAATTTTTTTTATCGGCAACCGAACTTTCGAAACATGCTATTTTACCAAGCAATTCCGTGATCAGAATCACCATATTGGAGTTCTGATGGTAGGGTGTGCAGATTTTGAAGGGTCGATCTCGACATTTAGTTTGTGTTTAGGTACCTATTTTATTAGAATGCTGTTAATCTCACCTGCTTGTTGTTAGAAGGTCAACACGGGGGATATCTGTATACCTGAAAAATGAAAAAAAGTATATTCGAATGCTCATCGGTATTAATTAATATTATGTTTGTATCGTATTACGTGTTTGTTACGAGTATTTTTTATAAAAACCACCTTATTTTGATTACAGGAGCTTTTAACACAGACCCGAAACAAACAACAAACGCATCAGATTTTCTGATGCTGCTCAAATAGGTACTTTCAGTAGATTCAAAACGCTAAATTTTAACATTAATTTACGGTTATTATAAATTTCGTGGTGGTAACATTTGTAAAAATTGAAAATAAAGCAGAGGAAAGTTTATCGACACGTATGTATCAGATCATATTGCTCAAAAAACTCTTTTAAAATAATTATGGGTGACTTCAAAATGAGTAAGGTAAGACGTAGATGTTTCAGTCTCGAAAACAAACGGAGGTTTGAAGAATTATCATCAGAAAAGGAATAAAAAGAAGTCTTCTCTGTTCTAAACTAGAACATAAATGAATAACAGGAGATTTTTATAAATGGCTATCAATGTTTATTCGTTGTTTTCCAGAAAAAAATGTTAATTTTTATAAGAATATTTTGGAGTACTATGAAAGACGAAGACTACAAGCGTGAAATTGAATCGATAAAACTCATAATGAATTGAAGACACTAGGTGACTACCGAGCTATGTGCTATGCTCAACATAGATACCTCTGAGAAAAATCAAGTGAAGCAGTTACTTACGAATTATGAGGGGGGGAAGTTTTCATTAGGAAACCCAGTGGAAATGATCATAAAGGCTTTTCAAATGAGTTATACACTATATTTTTTCTGAGGCTACACTATTTTAGTACTTTGGCGATCCATTAATGTAAATTATTTATACTACGTTAAATCGAAATTGAGTATACGTTATTTTGATATGTATTTTTATTTTTGTACTGATCCTAACTATTTTGAATGCAATAAAAAAATTAAATATCAACTAATAATAAATAATAAGGGGATAGTTATTATGCATAAAAAAGTACGTAGTTGTAGAATGTAGTTGCCCAGAATAATTGTTTTTCTTTTTTCATCAAAACTAACCTTCGGAATTTCTCGTCCATCGCCGCATAAACAAACTTATAAAAATCTTATATTGTCGACAGTATATGAGTTTAATGTTTAGAATAACTTTAAGAAAAGAAAATGGTGATCATAATATGGATACCTTATATTTCTCGGATAAGTGAACCAATACAACGTTTTAAAATAATGAACAAATGCTTTTTGAATATAGCCACCGCTGGAACTTTTCGTATGCTGCATTATTTGAATAAGTGTGGTAAAATATCTAGAAGCAAAAATTTTTGTATTTTTATTTTATTTTAGAATTAGAACACTCCAATTCACACAATTTTCTACACAATAATAATACAAAAATACCTAAAAATAAATTGAAAAGGGGCTATTTCTAAGATTCAACTCAGTACACCTCGAACTTCCTTGTTCAAGAACTCTTTCATTTGGAGAACTGCGTTTATGTGGAATAAACTTCCTGAGAACGTTTTTCCAATGTGAATCGCTCATTTCGCACAGGCACCGCTCTCAGAGCGCCTTCAGGATTTTCCTGTAGTGCTTGGGTTTGTCCGTGAAAAATATTGATTTTTTGGAAATTTTTTTATATTTCTGCTTCTTCATCATTGAACAAAAAATGTAGGGAAAATCCATATAAAGAAATAAAAAATAACTTTAATCAAGGGCAGGGAAGATGTGTAGATCGTGCAGACTGAAACTGGAAGAAAAAACTAATTCAAAGTAACTACTTACACACAAACATACACGAAAGGAAAAAGTACTTTCGAAATAACTACTTCCATATGAAAATTGAATTACACGAATATACACTTTTTCCCATTTGGTTTGTACCCAAAGTATCTTAAGAAATTAAAACATGAAACAACCTAATATATAGAAAAACATTATTAATACAAAATTTCACTTACATGGAATACTATGACCCTTAATGGTGTACTTAGAAGTTTCAGCCGTGACACTTGTCTTATCTTCTCATCAACACCCTTTTTTAAGAACATTTCAAAACGAAACACTCATTTCTTTCATAACATTACGACTTTATGTCATCGGGGAGATAATTCTCATCTTGTAACGATAACAGTTTCTTCAAAAATTCATACCGTTAGTTATAATACCAGCCTTAGCATTCAAATTGAAAAGGGAATATTTCAAGAAAAGATTAATTTATTGGAGAAAATGTTGAGCCTTCTACTTCCTCATCAATAAACAAAAAAATGTAGGAAAATTTAAAAAAAAAACAAGAAAAAATAACTATAATACGTTAAAATATTCAAGTGACGTATTCCTGAGACAATTTCAAGAAAAAAAGTCTAAATAAACTTGTGTCCGGAAATGCTTCCTTTCGGAGATACAGGGTGTTGAAATTGATTTTTTTGTTCATTTACAAAAAAAAAAACTTTTATTTGCACGAAATTTGGTACCCGGGTTTTTCTCGACGTGGGAAATCATAATTTCGTATTGATTTTCATGTAACATCTAGGGGACGCTGCGTACGCTGTCATTATTTAGTTAAAATTGCCCTAACTTTTTTGACAGTAAACTTTTGGTACTTTTCATGAAGAAACCTAATTCCCACACCATTTCTTAGTAAAACAGTATACTTCCTCAATAACGCTGGAGGTGATCGTTTTCGAGATATTTACAATTTTCTATATCGATGCATATTACTTAGCTCCTTAAGCGCTAAGTGAAGTTGCTGAGAATATTACAAAAACTAAGTATGTGGTGGATCTCATCAAAATAAACAACTTTTTTCTATGAAATGTTTATCGAAAAATAATTCATTTTCGAGATGCAAATTGTTGAAATTTTTCAAAACATGGTTGGTTTTTGTCACAAGTATCCCGAAAACGAATGATTTTTTTAGGAAAAAGTTGTTTATTTTAACGAGATCCACCACATATTTAGTTTTTGTGATGTTCACAGCAATTTCACTTAGCGCCCTACGAGCTAAGTAATATGCAACGATATAGAAAATTGCAAATATCTCGAAAACGATCACCTCCAGCATTGTTGAGGAAGTGTACCATTTTACTAAGAAAAGGTGTGGGAATTAGGTTTCTTCATGAAAAATACCAAAAGTTTACTGTCAAAAAAGTTACATGATAATTAATACGAAATTGTGATAAATGGATGGATGTAGCCGTTACTACGTGGTAAGAGATCATCATGGAAAATGAGAAAAACAAATTTCTGTTTTTACCGCTTTTATTTGACCCTAAAGTTACTGCAGTTTCATCCTATAAGGACCATTTCAAACTTTTACATTTAATATACAGTGCCTTCATTTCAAAACTTCCCTCCCCTAATACTTCATTTAGCAGGGAGAATTTGCCGTAGGCAAAAAATACGTCAATTTAAATATCGAGGGGGAAGTTTAAAACCAGTACTAGTGGTATTTCGGGTTTAATTTTAAATGGCACCCCCTATCTTGCAATACATCATTTTAAAGATCTTAAAAATCCTCACTCAACCCCGTTTAGAAAACTGAAATTGGTTGATCCGTTCTCGTGAAATAGGGCAAAAAGAAAATGAATTATAACAAAATGCAAAAAATTATGGAACCGCTACTATTGACTCAATAACGGTATGTTTATGTCTCTTTTTTACTCAGAGTTTTTTGCTTTAGCTGAAAGTGAGATAAGGGCACACAGTTGCTTCTTGGCGTCAGTTACAATTAAATGGTGAAAACATTAATCAGAATTAGTTGCTCCTGATTTCAAACTCTTTGTCAAGTGGTGTCAGTTGCACTGAGAGTAATACAAATCGTAATGGTGTACACTTTACAAGAAAGAACTGAAATTATTTTTATTTATGGTGCTAAAGATAGGTGTGCCGTAGGACAGCCCGGGTTTTTAATGAAAGGCATGCAGGCCAAAATGTGAGTCACCGATATGTTCTAGACCTTGTTCAAAAATTTGAAGAGAC
>WOGR01011979.1:0-10361 GCA_015342045.1 Leptinotarsa lineolata | reverse complement strand
AAGAAAGTACCTATTACTTTTTCAACAGAATGAATCCTAGAAAAACCACTATTCTCTATATATACATAGTTGATATCAAAATAGTGATGTGTATGATATGCCCAAAGCGAATGTGTTATATGTGACTTGCTTGGAGGAAAAAATACTTCTGAACTTAAATTCAGTTTCTTTGAATCAAACTCTATACTAATAAAGAATCGATATATGATTTGAATTTCTTGAATTTCGATTTTAATGTTCTTTAAATTAATTAAATCAATATACCTATTTCATTTCACTTATTTATTCATTGATGATTTTCATAGACTTTTTTCAGAGCTGGAATAGGTTTATGCTTCACCAAATGCACGTCGAATTATGTGAAATAAAGAAGAAACTTGAAGAAAAAAAAGCCAATAGAAAACCATTTGTCTACAAAGAAATTGATTTTCCCATTATTTCTGATAATATGAGAGAAAAACGTTCTTCATTTGGTAATATAAATTTCGGGTTTCTTATCAATATTTTATATTTTTCTTTTAGCTAGCGAGGTAGATATTAAAATGGAAGATGAAAAACGAGAGGATATATCAGAATTGAGTCAGTTGTTCGGAACAAAACAGCTGCAGATCAACTCTTGCTTGAAATGTGGCAATGAGGTATTTGTGAATACTGCACGTGCAGTACAATTGATTTTTCAACTCCTTTCTAGGTCCGGAAAGAATCTGTTCTTCTTGCCTGTAATTTGGTTTATCCTCCGCTTGATTCAGGTAGAGATGAATGGAGCTTTTGTGATATTCTAACACGATCTTTATGCCCTCAACAAACAACTCCTGCATGGTGTGAAAAATGTTCCAAATTTTCCCCGACATCTCAATCCAGAATATTACAGGTAAGAACAGTAAGTTTGTTTATCATTTTTTCAAGAAAACATTCAAACGTTTATATCATCTTGATAATAAGAAGAGACATTCATGTCAATCAAATAAAACAAGTACAATTGGCCAAACTATTATGCGTCAACTATTACTTAATCAGAAATTACCTTCAGAAAACATATTTATTATTATCATGAAAATTCAACCTTATTTTATAAGAAAGTTTTTGCAATTTACATTCAAAACAAATTTATTTATTCCTGAAGTCAATATGAACAGCTCACTTTCTTTTTTTACCCAAAACTATAAATGGAATATTAGTGGACTCACTCAGTATAAAATTGATAACATATCAGAATAATGCAGCACTGATCTGCATAACTGAGACTTGAATAGTATAGAATAGAATAGAAATTTATTCATCCTTGATAATTCTATAAATGTCAGAATTTTATCAGACTAATCAAACATATAAAAATTCATTGGTAAAACACAAAGTATATATGTATATATTATATATAAATAAAAATAAAATAAAATTTAAATTATAATTTGATATACTTCTACGAAAAAATGCTACCCCCACCTTCAACCCCCGTCGAATGACAGGTACAACCCCCAATTTTTTAATTGGGAAGCATAGGCTTGTGATATATCGTTTGAAAGGTCTCGTCATTCTCAAATGAAAAATGTTATCGCTTTCAAGTTTATTGCAACAATTAAGATAAAATAAATTAAAATCATGTGCAAAACGTAATGAAATATAGAATACGAAAAAGAAATATGGATGTTAACGAAATAGATGTTCAAAATGTTCACCGCGAACGTCTTGGCAACATCCTAATTTCAAATAACACTGTCTTCTAACATTATTTAACATATCAGGCGTGACCGACCTAATCGCAAGCGTTATTCGTTCTATTGAGTCATTCAAATCTGAAGGTTCAGTTTTGTACACATTGCTCTTCACATATCCCCTCAAAAAGAAATCTCATGATGAAAGATCAGGTTATCGTGCTGGCCATTCAATCGAACCTCGCCTCCCTATCCACTGATTGGGAAATGTTGTATTGATGTATTGCCGGACATTAACTTGGTAATGTGTTGGTGCTCCATCCTGCTGAAACCATATCGTATTCACTGGAATTTGAAGGTTTCCTGGATCAGGATATAAATTTGCTGAACTTGGAATGAAATCATTCTGAGGTAGTTCCAAATAATTATCGCCATTCAAGTTGCCCTCAATAAAAAAGAGATCAATTATATGGTTTCCTATAATCCCTGCCCAAACATTAACCTTTTGAGGGTATCGCGTGTGTTTTTCTCTCATCCAGTGTGGATTTTCCGTTGACCAGTAGCGGCAATTTTGCCGTTAAGAAAAAAGTACCTTCATCAGAAAACATAACGTCATCTAATTGGCTGACATTGTTATCCAACATGTAAATCATTTGCTCACAAATTTAAGTTTTTCTTCCCTGAGCTCCTGAGTAGGGATCATTTTATAGGGATGCATTTTGTTTTCTTTCAATATGTTTACTATCGATGTATGGCTAACATTGAATGTAGTGGATGCCTGTCTACTCGATGTATGTTGATTTTCCTCAAACTCAAGCATCATATCCAATTTGAGTTCACCACTCATTGCATTGGCAGCTGCTTTTTTTATCTGCCCCACATGACCAAACTAGCGAAACCGCTTTTCTGTTTTATTTATTGTTCCTCGAGATATGGGCGGCAAATCAGAAAATTTCTCATGAAATAGGCGAACTACTTCCTGTTATATTCGGGTTTCATCTCCGTAACCAATCATTTGTAAAACTGTTATTTTCAGCATTTCCGGTAATCTAACCATTTGTCAGACTGTTAACGAACTGGAAACTCAAATTGAAATATTGATAACTAATGTTGTAACATACAAAACAATTTGACAAGGCATTTCAAACTAACGTTGCTACGGAAATTATTTACAGTTTTTCAAAGAATACCATCTATAGAGAACATTGCTATGGTTTTTGCTTGCAATAAGTTTTGAGTGTATTGAAAAATGTCAGATTATAATTTGAATTTGATGTGTTTCAGAATTTCTCAAAAATATGTACCTATCGTATCCGAAATGATGAATTTATTCCATTTGGCTTTTTCACACTGTATAGGGTCTTTCATTAAGCGCTTCAGTTTCCCACTTCAGTGATTCCACCAAGAGCTGTACAATTTAGAAATATGCGACGGACTGTGGCTGCTCATCGTTTTCAGGTTCAACTCAGTACACTTCGAACTTTACTGTTTGAAAACTCTTTCATTTGGAGAACTGCGTTAATGTGGAATAAACTTCCTGAGAACTTTTTTCCAAATGGATTCAATCTCCAGCGATTCAAATCCAATGTGGATCACAGGAACCGCTCTTAGAGCGCCTTAAGGTTTATCCTGTAGTGCTTGTGTTTTTTCCATAAAAAATCCACTAAACCTGAAAAAAGCAAAACTGGGGTGCTTTGATGACCCCAAGTCCATTCCCATAGTATGTATACATTCTTTCACCACCCTTAAGGACTATAGAATCTTCCTCTCGGAGTTTAGAGTCATTTATATGAAACCCCAGCCATGGAAATAGTTGAGATGAGAGAAAGAGGCTGTGGCTGTTGTCGAAAACTGAACCAAGTTTATCAATCACTCGAGTGGTTGACTTGAAGTGAAATGCTTCAGTTCCTGCTCTCTAATGTTCGCGGACCATGCAGAGAAGGGGATTCGAACTCCTGACGACTTTACAGGCCAAATCCAGCACCATTCTGTCATGTAGACACTCCAAACTTGATAGATCATGATGCAAACTCCAATGGAGATGTATCGGTATAGTTTTTTCTCGGGTCCACTTCACTATATCATGAAAGTGAAGTAAGATCGACACGCCCCAACTTCGTTCTTCCTCGACAGTTTCGATGATGAGAATTGTCTTAGAGATCATCACGAAGCTTATCACTTGTGACTTGTGAGAAGCATCGTTCAACCACGAAGCGCGTATACGACTTCCCGGCATCCGGATGGTACAGAATACTTTCGACTAATGGCTGCAACTACTCCCCATGGTCATCCCAATACGATAGTATGCATGTACTTTTTCACCAAACTAGAATGATGGATAAACTTTTCTCCAGAGTTTATGGTCATTTGGATAAAAACCCAGTCATGACAATAGTTGAGTCACAGAGGATGAGTCTGAGGGACTCGACTTGAAATGAACCCTTTCGGAAGTACAATGTGTGGATTTTAGCCGGACCAGAGGTTATGATGAAGAGAGTCCTTCCGAGTGATATCAGGTACTCAAGGCCTCTCTCACTATATTGTCGGGTACTGTACGGTAGTCGAGTAAATACAAGATGAGTGTTCATGTCAATATTGATCTCCGAAATGTTCTCTATTCCCCTGGCTAATACCACGAAGAGCGTTGGATTATATCCAACAGCTGTCAGTGCAGGAATCTTCACAGAAGTATTTCCTGCATATGCTGTTGGCGATACAACTGCTGGAATCGATTTTCAATTATAGAAACGGGTCCACTCGCAGACAGGTTTCGGGCTATTTGGCCTATCGTCAGTGCAAAGTAGTGGCCATCATCAACTCAAAGTTGATGATATTCCATAATTAAAAATCGAATTCCTTTCAGAGTATCATTCCTCTAACCAAGCTGAAGCAAACAACAAACAACAAATTTGTCATAGCTCCATCTGGTAAACAAGGTATTAACCAACCGCATATCCAAAATTCGCCCAATTCCTCATATAAGGAAAGAAACCTTCACATATATTCAGTGGGCATATTTGAACAAATTGTTCTTTTAGTTAATTTGATTTACAGCCAGTCTTCAAGTATGCCTACTGAATATATGTGAAGGTTTCGTTCCTTATACGAGGATTTGGGTGAATTTTGGATATGCGGTTGGTTAGTACCTTGTTTACCAGATGGAACAATGACAAATTTATTTTTTGTTGTTTGCTTCAGCTTGGTTAGAGGAATGATACTCTGAAAGGAATCAACTTCAAGTTGATGATGGCCACTACCTTGCCCTGACGAGAGGCCAAATAGCCCGAAACCGGTCTGCAAGTGTGCCCGTTCCTGTAATTGAAAATCGATTCTAGCAGTTGTATCACCAACAGCATATGCAAGAAATACTGTGAAGATTCCTGCATCGACACCTGTTGATTATAATCCAACGCCCTTCGTGGTATTAGCCAGGGAATAGTTGTTTTCTGATAGGTACCAGTCCATTAACCTACAGTGTAGGTAAGTCGTGACTGGCTTGAACAAATTGTTCTTTTAGTCAATTATAATTTTGTTCAGTAACCAAGAAAAACGGAAAAAACTATTTGGTGAAGGAAGTGGTAAGAATAAAAACCTTTCCCTATACCATAAAACTGGGATAATCAAGTGGAATATAATTTGTTTCACTTGGTCAGAGCAAGCCATCCATTATATCAAAAAACACAGTTTTAAAAATTGAAATTACCTTTTCTAAAGATGTCAGGCATGTCTGCGACACTGCCTCATCCAATGACACAATGTTAAACTCTACGCCGCAGTTTCTATTGGTTCTAACTATTTTATCATAACAACAATATGCGGCACCAAGGCCTCCAAGAAATTGTTCTGAAAAAGTAAACCAGTTTTATTATGTTTAGATCACTCTTATTTGAAGTGAATAAGATTTTGAAACGTTTCATCTTTGGTAGATTTATCAGATTATAAACTGATTGTATTTTTACAATAATGTACATTTCTCTATCAGTTACATGTTATTGATCATGATAATTTACTATCAAATGCAAAGTGAAATAGAAGAAAGGAACATAATTCAGAAATGCACCCTTTAGTTCTGGTGTAGAAGATTCCACAACAGAGCTGAAGTTGACTTAGTGAAAGAAACCGCGTCAAAAGTCAGTGCTTCAGTTCTGGTTTGAAACTGATTGAAATCATTCTTCAAAGACTGTCTGTGTCATAATTTTAGAAATTCAACATTGGAAAGGAATGTAAGTTTTCACTACCGGTTTGTTGACCGTGGCCCATATGTTTGTATGCCTGACGTTCCGTATAAAACTATGGTAGACCTTATCAAAGGCGATAAGGTAATAGACGAAGTCTTCTGGTTGTCATCAAAGCAAATACTACATTGTTTCAGGTCTCCAATTTTATCCACATGACACTATTCAAATGCAGGTAGACAGATTTTACAAACATTAATTCATTTCCTTTCAGTTGGAATTCTTTATATATTTATGAATTATCATTGCCTACCTTTCTTTATAGGGAAAAGATAGTAGATCTAAGTTCTTGGATATTAGCTATGAGTTCTATCGAGCACTTGGGTTTCGTCAAACACAATAAAGTAGGTGGAGATTTGTCGGTATGGTCCTGTAATCATTATTTGTTGTGTTCAGGGAGATGGGTACTCAGACTTTCTTCTCGTGTTAGTGTAGACCGATACACAGCTACAAGGAATTTGGTGAACCTCCCGTGGCGCCGTTAGCCGATCTTACACTCATTTCAGAACTGTCCCAGCCTACAAAACGGTTAAGACTTTTGCGGCCGAAGTTTTCAGTGTCACTATTTTTCGTGTTCGAAGGCCGTGGATTTTTGAAATTTCTTTAAAAAATCCTCAAATAGTGACACTGTTTCAGTCTAGTCCATATTTTTCACTACTTCTTTAATGTGAATAATTGGACCAGATTGGGAGAGTTCTGTAGTTGTAGCTGTAGATTAATCTACATTGGAATCACGAAGAAGTGAACGTTCCCAGCTCTCCAAATACAAGAGAATTTGATGAACATGCACTTAGAGTAAATACTCATGTTATTGTGTTTGAAGAGACCCAAATGCCCGATAGAACTAGAGCTACTATTCGAGGCAATATAGGGAAGCCCCCATCGACGGTGCCCTCACCTTGTTCTGGTGGTGGGGCTTGCGTACTTTTATGATCCCGAGAGCCATGCCGGCGGTAGCTCAGCTACTAGTTGGAACTACCAGGCCGAACGAGTCTTGGGTGACAAGTCTGACGAAAAGTACAACCCCTTGCGGCACTGAGGGTTAGAAAGTCAACGGTAACCCTTGCCTGTGTTATGCTACCTGTGTCAAAGAATGAATAGTACCTGGGCCTCATCAGGTATTTTTAACGGAGACTCTGAGATACCAGGCAACCTCTCAGAGTATTTAGGTTTACATCCATGCGGGGGGGCTTTATGGATGTTAACAACTCTTTCCCCAATACTCGTGGGAACTCAAACCACAGCTACAAACGAAAGTAGGAGGACTCTTTGATAGTAATACAAGCCAATCTACAGCACAGTAAGGGACTTCGGTGTTTCTTATAAAAGTTATGGAAAAGTTTGATATTGCTCTCATACAAGAACCCTGGGTCTACATGAAAAAGATCATGGCATTGGGAGTGATTCAGAGGGAGTTAATTTACAACAGATTCTCAGAGACTCCAAGAACATGCATGATTATCCGAAAAGGATTGAATATACTGCCGTTGAGCAACTTTTGTACGAGGAACTTGACGGCGGTCAAACTAAAGATGACTGGTGAGGGAAGATCTCAGGAAATCATTATTGGATCAGCGTACCTTTCTTTCTATAGTCAAGAATCGCCAACTTGGGAAATAGACGAGCTAGTGAGAGCTTGCCAAGCAGACAGAACACAGCTCATATTTGGCTTTTATGCCAATGCGTACCACCTGACCTGGAGAAGTACTGACACCAGTGAAAAAGTTGAGCACTTACTACAGTTCATTATGGCAAACAATTTAAACATTTTAAACGTAGGCCAGAACCTACCTTCGTTAATACAAGGCATAGGGAAGTGATAGACTTAACATTAGGTAATACATTTTTATAATAACCAGAAAGCTCGCTAAAATAACTTTATTTAAAGTATGAAAGCATTAAAAAATTGAAAATATCTTATTGACATCACCAAGTCAACCACACATTGTTTACACAACATTTCCGTGACAAACACTACTATGATAAACAAATACGTTCACTAATCTAATACAGAATGAATAACATTTTCTCAATATATTACATTTTCTCCCTCACTGAATTGAACACACATAAAAATCAATTTCTGAATCGAACAGGCTTCATAACAACACGTTTAGGTCTTGAAGTAGATACCGATTCAGTAATTGTTGAACTAGAACCATCTGTATTTGGATCATTATTGATAATAGAAGAGTCAGACATTTTTTCAATTTCATCTGTATAATTACTACACTTACTGATTGTACCTGAAGAAAAAGGCAAAACTAGCGCCGGAACTTTTGGAGTTATGTTAAAGTCAGATTTAATTTCTTTATCATTACAGGAATTGGTGTGATTAAACCGTTCACCTAATTTTTTTTATCTGGTCAATGTGCCTTATTCAAGACCTTCCATTTACTTCACAAAGAAAATATATTTTTTCTAAAACTTTTATTATAACCGCCTCAACCCAGTCTTCAATCCTTTATCATTACTTTTTCCCCCAACTTGAATTGTTTGCGTTTTTTTTACAAGTGAATTTTTTTTATGTTATTCAATACAATTTTTTATGTGGATGATTTAATCAGATCAAATAGCGTTCTCAGTGTCCTACTCAACAAAAGAAAAGACGGTGATTCGTTAGTTGTACGGTGAATAGCATTACGATAATATAATGAATACCTACATACTAAAATATCAGTTGAAGTTCTCTTATTTTTTTTCATCGAGTAAGCTGCCTTCAAACCTCGTTTGAATGATTTGACAGCATTTTCAGCAGCACCATTTGTAGTTGGATGTTATGGTGCAGACGTAATGTGTCTAACCACACATTACATCTGCGTACCCCATTCACTAGTGTCAACTTGTGAAATTATACCAGCTTTTTCCATTCTATCTAGTTCACCTTTGACTTTTTCATTGAACGCTAAATGAATAGATCAAGGTTTCAAAAACACTGGTTGGAAATTTTCTTTCAGCTGCAAATGAAAAGTTTTGAATTCATAACAACCTAATTTGCTATCAAAATTTTCAGCAAAGTCTTTTGTTGAATCATCCACATTATTTGTCTGAATATTCAAAATATCTGCAGTCAAACGAAATTTGAATTTTTACAAAAAATCTCTACCCAGTATATTTTGATTAGCTTTATCTTTTTCGAAATGTAAAATGAAATTTCTACATAATTTGTCATTGAATTCTATATCAACTTCAATATATCCTATAGGTTTTATTTTATATCCTGAAAAGCTTCGTAAAATTATGCTAGAATCGTTCAAGTTACAGTCAGACAAATAGCTATGATAAACTGAATCAAAAATTATAGATAAACCTGAACACGAATCGACTTGCTTGCTTGAATGTTGTTTAGAGAAATATCCAAATACAGAGGTTTGT
The DNA here is from genome assembly GCA_015342045.1 of Leptinotarsa lineolata. Classification (NCBI taxonomy): domain Eukaryota; kingdom Metazoa; phylum Arthropoda; class Insecta; order Coleoptera; family Chrysomelidae; genus Leptinotarsa; species Leptinotarsa lineolata. The sequence continues at coordinate 1,099 of WOGR01011979.1, read as the reverse complement.
CATCAAGAAAATAAATATTATTGATTTCAACTGCATCATGTTCTACTTCAATTACATTTTGATGTGTACTTTTATTACTAGAACAACCCTTTTACAAAGATTGCCAACATAATTTGCATATTTACATTTCTGCTGTCTGTATGAAAATGTCCACAACACATTTCCATTTTGTTGGTAATTTTTCAAAATCTTCATATTTACTACTCGAAGCCTCTTATACCTTTTTTCTATTTCTTTGCTTACCATTACATTTTTTAGCTCGTTCACATCATGTTTCTTTTCAGCTAGATTCGATATGTATTTCTTTGGTGAGAGCTGTCTCGAACTTCAATGACATTTGGACTTTAAGTCAAAAACAGAACAATGTTAAAATATTAAAACACTTTAAAAACATTTTCGAAACCAAGCAACACTCTGAAATTAGGTAGTACACTGTTCATTGACAGTCCGAAATGAAATCTGAAATACTATAAAATGTCCTAGATAACAGATAACCTTTCAATTTTGTTTTGAATCTGAACAGGTTTGGCTGATTCTCCAAGTCATCATGTAGCATGTTAAAAAAGTTCACCGCAGCATATTTAGGGGATTTTTTATGAGTCGAGTAATTGACAATTTTCAATCTGAATTGGTGTCTTTGCTGGGTTGGGTAGTGGTGGACATCCGCATTTTGAATAAAATGGTTTTTATGAATGTAGGGAAATATTAATAATCTATACAAATAGATACTCGGGAATGTCAATATTCTCTTTTCTTCGAAAACATCTCTGCAAGATTCTCGGAAACCCAAGTGGAATATCAATCGAATGATTCTTTTCTGTGCTATGAAGACTCTGCTGCTGTCAGCATTCGGTAACAGGAGATAAACAATTTAAGAATAGCCTAAATTATGTCCAGAAGAATATGGTGTTGTAAAATTTATCATTGTTATCTGATTGCACCCTGTATATAGTTTTTTAGTTGACATTTATTAGTAGTGATCAAGGTTGATGTGAAAATATAAGTTTGTAGAAAAAAAATATAAGAAATAAAGTTTTTGAAAGACGTCTGACTTTTCTAAAAGAACACAAAATTTCGTTCTTCGACCCGGAATAAATAA
>WOGR01011978.1:0-10361 GCA_015342045.1 Leptinotarsa lineolata | reverse complement strand
ATGTTGAATCGATGATTCGAGATCTACAACTTCAATCCAATTTTGACTTGCATACAGCATCCACATCTTTGAATAAAGGAACTGAAATCGAATAAAAAACAATAAGCAACCTCCAACTTGTTTCCAAGATATAATACTCACATTTCAATTTCATTTGTACTTATAAAGTGAGTGTATTCAACTGAGTTAGTAATATTTATATTTTCATAAAACATAACATCTAAATCATCTAATATATGAATATTAATAAAACAAAAGAAATTCACTACAAATAATTACTACTACTATTATTCAATCACATTAAATTTGACTAGGGATCGTATCAAAATAAAAAAAGAAATTCACTATAAATTACAACAAAAAAGCAATTAATACTTCATAGTGGTGGGGGGAGGCCGGAATTCGGCTGTTTACATCTACTATATTGCAAACTCACTTTATCTTGAAGAATGTACAGAAAGTGAGATTGAAAAAATAGTCCTCAACATAAAAAAAATAAAGCACCTGGTGTGAACCTTATTACTGTGAAAACTTTACAAATATGTTTGGATAAAATTCGCGGGCCGTTGATTCATCTCGCCAATCGAATATTAATAACTGGAAAATTCCCATCTGCGCTTAAGAAAACTAAAATTGAACCATTATACAAAAAAGGCAGTAAATCAGAATGTTCAAATTATAGGTCTATCTCTTTGATCTCGAGTCTGACTAAAATATTTGAAACCCTAATTAAAAATCGAATCAACAGCTTTTTAGATAAATTCAATATTTTATCTCCTTCACAGTTCGGATTTAGAACGGTCAGATCCACTCAAGATGCAATAGAATCGGTAACGTCGAAAATATATAGTGCTTTAGATAAAGGAAAAACAGCTCTTTGCATCTTTGTAGATTTGGCTGAAGCCTTTGATACGGTGAGCCATGAGAAACTGGTTGATTCGATGGAAAAAATTGGTATTAGGGGAACTTGTCTACATTTGATGAAAATTTATCTTTCTAACAGGGTTCAGTGCGTTGAGATTGAAGAATTCTTAGTGAATATAGAACAGTAAAAGTTTGTATCCCACAAGGAACTGTACTTGGACCCAGTCTATTCAATATTTACCTCAATAATTTGTTCTTCGTTGAAACAAAAGGTCAAATTGTCAGTTTTGCAGATGACCTCGTCATTTTTTATGAGGGTCACAACTGGTATGAACTCATAAACACCGTACAGAAAGATTTTCAAAAAATTAAAATATGGCTGGACTCCCGAATTTTAACAATTGATTTTGAAAAAACGAACTACTTTCCATTTAGCTTGCAACAAATCGACCTCTCCTATTTTCCTACAATTAAAATTCTTGGTAACGAAGATATAAATCAAATTGCGCCATCGAATAGTATCAAATATTTGGGGGTTACAATAGATAGATTCCTGAGTTGGGATATACATATAAATAAATCAACTCAGAAAATCAGAAGTCTTTTGTCAACATTTAAAAATTATTAACAAATAATAAGTATCAAGCATTCAAGGATATATTATGCGCTGGTGGAATCGCAATTGAAATATGGAATTGTAGCTTGGGGGAATGCATATAATAACCATTTGTCTTGTTTGAAAGCCACACAAAAATTGATGCTTAAAATAATCTGGAATGCATATAATAACCATTTGTCTTGTTTGAAAGCCACACAAAAATTGATGCTTAAAATACTCTTTGGGAAAAATAAAACTTTTTCATCTGATGAACTATTCAAATTAGCTCATGTTCTCGATATCAAACAATCATATTGTGAGAACCTTCTACTTAGAGAAAAGAATGAAATGCAAAAAACAATGAACGTTCAACATTTATACCAAACAAGAAATAAATATCATACAGTATATATTCCTCTTGTTAACAAAACAGTAACACAAAGAAGTCACATATTTTTGGGACCAAAAATCTTCAATAAATTACCTATTGAACTGAGAAGGATCAACTCGAAAAATTTTTATAAAAAGAAAATCAAGCAATGGCTTTTAGAAAATATTCGGAATATGACAAACCAATTAATCGAAGTGATCTCCTGAATATCGAAAATTCATGTTCCATAATTCTCAGTACGCGGAATCGATTTTGAAACTGATTTGTAGTGATACCGTCATCTGAAAAAAAACCTCGGAAAACCAGTAAGTATAACAAATTTCATATTGGTATTTTGAAATATTCTTGAAACTATACAAAATATAAAGTATTATATGTAATAGTTTTTGTAGAAAATTACGTTCCATTATGTAATGTTTTTTTCTCTCCAATTTGGCCGTATTGAATAAAAACCACAATTTTGTTTGAACTTACCATCTCATGCTCAGGAGAAATCCTTAGTGGATGGTTACTTTTCAAAATTTACGAAAATCGCTGTGTTCTAGAAAAATAATACTATTCAGGCACAGCTGTGGTGAGCAGCAAATTATAAATATATTTATTTATTCCCCGCTTTCTAGGTTTCGCCTTTTGTGGGTACTTATTATTCATCTATCAATTGAATACTCTTGTTTTTGTTTTTATATAAAGGTATTTACATTATTGTATATTTTGATGATGAATAAATTATTATTATCATTATTATTATTGATATTATTATTGGAAAAGTGACAGTTTTGTGATTGAGGATGGGAATATAGTAGTTTACGTTATAAGTCTGATAGGTGACTTATTGAGAGTTAATTTAGGAGCCCTGAATATAAACAAGTATCTATTGTGATATCACCAAACGGAAATGTATCGTTTGATATTTTATTCAATTCTCTCTTCATAATATTTTACGAATAAATTAAATTACAAATTGTATTTGGCAGTTTGAAATAATAGTACCAATTTTACTTAAGCGAATAATATAAAAATCACAAATATCGTTACATTCCATAGTTTTCTAATATCTTCCATTCACTAAAGTGGAATAATCCACCTTGTTAGGCACTCCATTGAACTATTCAAAAGGTCATTTACATATACAATAGCTGAATTCTATAACAACCTAGCACCATCCTTTCGATCGAAATCCGTTTTCAGTTTCAGGTTTTGTCTAAAAGAACATCTTCTTAACAAGCATTAATACCCGAATATCTTCTACAGCCAATGGTTCTTGTAGACAATAGCTGAAATATTCGTATTGTTCTTATGTTTATACCTATCGATGTCCGCCTCATCGCCCCTCTTTATTTAAATATAATGTTGTATCTGCTATCACAATTTCAATTACAATTTAAGCCTTTGTTTTTGTTTCATTTTCTATCATTTTGTTTTATGCTGTATGAATATAAGTGACAATCAGTTAACTAGTTTAGTGATTCAATAATTTTTCTGAAGAGAGGTTGGTTGGTTAACAGGATAAATTAAAAAAAAACAGTTGTTTTCTTGCTGACGTTTCGAATTCAATTAAATTCTTCTTCGGGGCTCGAAAATTTGTTTCTTTGTGTTAATATTACTATTTTGAAAACCATCAGACATATTAGATACATTAAAAAAGATAAAACAAAAGCAACAACCATATTTTCACAAACGACATGTCGTTTTGTGTTGTCTCGAAAATTTGGTTGTTGAAATGCTTTCTATTCTATTTTTTTTAAAATACATCTAATATATCTGATGGTTTTTAAAATAGTAATAGTAGGACGAAGAAACTACTTTTCTAGCTCTGAAGAAGAATTCAAAATTAATTCGAAACGTCGGCAAGAAAACAATTGTTTTTCAAAGAAAAAATTGATCCTGTTTTCCAACTAAGCTTTCTACAGTTAAATGACAATGTTTCGAATAAAGTACATTTTTAATTTAATGTAATTTTTTTAGTACAATCCATCACCAGGAGATAATGCTAGTGGGGATAGGAATCCGGAAGTTGTTCAATACGAGGTGCCTGTTTACAGTTTGCAGTTACCTTTCAATATCGAGCAGTCAGGAAATGTTCTCCCAAGCACTTCAACAGGTGAGTGTTTTATCTGGCCCTTATCTCGCGAAGATACATTTTCGAGAAAGCCACGAGACTTTTACCAGAACCGACCTTAGGTTATTTTGAGCGGAATCCAATAAAATAACTGTGACTTATTTAGTAAAATAATTCCCTAGAGATATGGACAATTGCAAACTACACTCTATTTGTTGTGGTTCCTTCAATCTCTTAGGCTAATTATTTCCTGTCACTTAAAATAGGTTTTTCGTTAATAAAGTATAGTCCTATTAAGAACGATAAACCTCAATACAGATGTTATGATGATGATTTCTCTTATCAAGATGCCATCTATGAAGTCAAAGATGAACAACGCTACCATTAGCGATTCTTGTCAAAGCGAAGTTTCGATATCGAATTACTGAGGTTTCAACTTTCTACGTGTGAAAACTAGCACCCTGAAGAACTAAATGAGCCATTCTGCTGCATTTTGTATCTATCAGTCTATTCCATTCACTTATTTGGATAACTATGTAGGAACTTATTAATATCGCTCATTAACCGCCACAAGTGTTTCGCTATACAATAGCTTCCTCAAGCGTCAATACTGAGTTACTTCTTAATTACAAACTATTTTATACTCAAACCTATTACCTACTTTCTACCTGAAACAATATACCTGTAACAATAATCCTGAAACAATATACCTGACAAACATCTACCTGGAAATTAACAGATTCAATAATGGCGTTCTGTTTGATCGATCATGAGTTTTTGAATTTGTTTATTTCCATTCTCTCAAACAGGTTGAGTTTTAAACCTTTCTTCTAGAAATAAAGGGGTCTGAATTTATGTCCCTCTGTGATTAAATGAGTAGCATATGTAAAGTTTATTTTTCATGGACATGACCCAGATGATAATTTATACACTCCCGATTTTTCTCAAACTGAACTTTTATCTTTGTTATTATTAATGTATGTGCATGCCTAAGTTGTTGTTGTTGTTCTTGAAATATTTACAACTTTGTTGTGCAGAAAATTTGAAATACTCGTAGTGGGTTGGCCTGAGTAGGTTAAGGTTCTATAACTTTCATCGTCTCTACGAATTGGGTAAACTTCCTTCAAAGCTTGACTGTATAACTTTTTGATAATATAGACTGCTATCGTATTCATTGTTGACGGCTATTTGTTTTATTATGTTCAGTTCTTTATTGAAATTCGCATCTGACAGAGAAATAATTAATAATTTAAAAGACTTCTGGCAAAATCTTCCAGGATTGGCTCACTCCAAGGCGTTCATTCACCTTTCGAAGCTTGAAACCAAACAATTGTTGGTCTTTAGTAGGGATGAACTACGATGTCTTACAGGCCTCCTTACATGTCACTGTCGTCTGAATTATCATATGCGGAGACTCGGACTGTACGAAGACAGTGTGTGTCGCCTCTGTTTGGAATATGAAGAAACAGCAGGGCATATACTGTGTGCCTACCCCGCCGTGGACCGAATCAGGTTTTCAAAGTTTGGTAGAATCACACTCTTACCATCTGACGTGAAAGATCACCCACTATACAAACTAATGGGCTTCGTCAAGAAGCTGAGTTAATTTGGTCGAGTTTGAATAGATATGAGCCATAATAAACCCTTGTGGGTTGCGGTGGAGGGTTGAATAGACTCAGTTATGACCTAACCTAACCTAACACCGTCACCAGTTATACAGAAAGCATTTCCAGAGTTAGTCACCTTGAAATACCGATCCTTCAATCACATATATACAGACGCTTCCAAAACATATGATGGGGTTGGTGAAGCAGTTATAAGGACTAAGACAAAATATGCCTTGAGCCTACCACCTGTCTCCAGTATCTACACAGCTGAACTTCACGCGATTGAAACTTCTCTAGCACACTGCAATAGAACCCAAGGCAACTCCGTAATATTCACGGACTCACTTAGCTCAAGTCAAGAACTTCACCAACTATACCCCAAAAATGCTACTCTACTACGAATCAGAAGAGTACTTGCAAAACTAACTCACAGTAGGAAAAGAGTGGAAATAGTCTAGGTACCATCTCACACAGGCATCAAAGGCAACGAAATCGCTGACGTAGAAGCTAGAACTTCCATTACATATCCAGGAACTTATCAAATCTCCAAGGTTCCACACGAAGATCAATATAACGACATTAAAGAACTTATATTGAGACGATGGAGAGAACGATGGACGTTCTCAACATCTAACTCAGAGATATTAATCTAAACGTAGTTATAAACAACTACTGTCCTCTCAATCGTAGACTACGCATTGGCCACGCTCAGTATACACACCTTCATCTCATCAAGAAAGAAACACCAAACCGATGCCTCAACTGCAATGCAGATCTAAGTGTTAAGCACATTATCATGGAATGCCCCAGCTACCACAACGAAAGGCTTATATCCAACATACAAGTGTCATAGTAATGAAGAATATAGACTCATTGTTGTGTTATTTGAGATGTATCAAAATTGATAACATGATATAACATATAAAACACTTTATTATACCTAACACTGCTAACGCCATCTATATGTTAAGCCTTAGACTTCTCAGCCTATGTAGTAGTTTACAATTCGAAATTCTTGTTCAACAAGGATGAAAGTCCTGAAAATATGAGTGGTGGCTAATTGGATTGAATTTAGAGAGATCCCGATTATACTTATTTCTTATTTCTACACTTCGTTTCTGGGATTCTAAACAGTGATTCTGCATACAGTAATGCTATGGACATTACTTTAAAGCGATAGTTTTTGCATCACAGACTGGTGTTGTATTCTAATCTGTCACCATGACTTCGGAGATGACTTTGGGAGATGAGAGAGAAGGGATATGAAGTGAGGATCCGAAGTTAGGTGCCTAAAGTGTGCCACAATGTTGCTAAAGAAATTGAATGTACGTTAAATCTGACAAATCATTATATTTCACCCTTCACTACATCTTTTTAATATCTCATGTACCTCCCTTCACGAATCCCAACCCCGCCCACCTCCAACCTAATACTTCAGTTGAATTATATCTAGAATTGGTTCACCCTTTTTATATCATCCCTTTCCTATCTCCCGTCTCACACCGGAAACGTCGACGGTATTAATGAAATGGAATGAAACGCTACAATGATCTGTCCTTCATTATTTTTTTGTTGTGGTCGAGATTTGTTCCCCTAGAGATTTTCTGCACCACATGTTGCCTATTCTGCCTCACCCTACGATCTGTGTGTAGGTATTATATTATGTATTATCGGGGTATCGAGTTGCTGCAGTGGTGTTTTCGATTATTTCACTTCTTGTTAGGAGATAAATATCTGTATTAACTCCGATTGGATTCTCTGATTGTCGTTTAGTTGCGGAGCGTGCAATTGAGTTTGTTTTGAGTGGAAAGGATGCTGACGCTATGACCTAGGGGTATAATGCTTGTGAAACTAACATGATTGAACTTTAATCATTTCTAAGGATATTTCTGAATTATATAAATTAGCTACAACAGATATAGTTATTTTGATTTTAACATAATGAAGATAAGTATGGCAAAGTTAAAAGCAAACGGAACATATCACGAGTCTTACTCAAAAAGCTTCACATCCAACAGTAAAAACCAGTTACTGAGTAAAAAGTAACAAACTAAGTCAATTGGGTGGCAGAGGAGGTCTATCCATTACTAAGAAATACATAATAATTGAATCAGTGTAATAGGGAGATCATAGATAAGGATCCTACACAATCTCAATGCTGAAAAGGCTTATATTTCCTTCTATGTTACCTTACACTTAGTGCAGATCTCTCTACGCAGCAAGTATCGGTACAAACTCCGACATATTTGGTCATCACAAACATCAGAAAAGAACAAAGTTGCTGCTACGAATTTGCTTGCTGTTCCTATCTTACTCTAATTTTTTGGAGTAATCAACTGAACTCGGGAGGATCTCTATCTGTATGGTACATCTGCATCCAAATCGTCAGTATGGCGGTTATACTTCTCCAGATTAGAGGGACGCCGTTGATTTTTGAGTTTGGAGGGTCTGGATGACGTAATAGTACTGAAAGGAGCCTGTAAAGTCTTCAGGAGTTTGTATCGTCCTTTTGTGTGCATGATCTGCGACAATGAGAGAGCAAGAATTGGAGCATTTTGCTTCTAGGCAGATGCAAGAGTGGCGTTGTCAACGAGTTGGAACCCGTTCAGGAAAAGGCATACATAAAAGCCACAGAGAGCACTTTAAGGATAGAGGATAAATGGGTCTTCTGGGGTCTTCTTTAACAACATTGAAGACTTCAGCTTACCAAAGCACTTGTATTTCGCTTTCCTCAAGTCGAGTGGGCTGATTCCAGATACTGGGAGGTTCAGCATTGCCTGCCAGAATAGTGTTTTCAACACCTTAGTCTTCTGTAGTCCAGTGATGTGTATAAGGTACCTGAAACCAGGTGCTGGACCTGGTGCCTCTCATGCATTTGCTGTGGGCATGTCCAGGATTTGCGGTCTCAACCTATATCTATCACCATAATGCAGCCCTAAGAGAAGATCAAAGATTAGTTACTGTCGGAAATGGTGGCATTACCAAACTTGCGGTGGAGTTAAGGTTGGTTGCACTAATGCGGAGTCAGAAAGCAACAGGAGTCACATAGATGGGATCTCGCAAATTTTCTCATACAATACACAAACCTGGTCTACAATAGAAAATTAAGAAAATAAAGAAACAAAATGACTCATCTAATTGAGTATTCTAACGAAGAGAGAAGTAAAAATAGAGAACGGAAACTCATAATCATAATCTGAAAGTGAAAGATAAAGTGGAAAAAAGCTAAGAAGGTACTATGGTCACTTGAAAAGAGTGAAGGAATATAAAATACTGAGGAAGGTGTGTGTAGCTAAGAATCTTATAATCTAGAGTGCGTCGATACTTTTTAAATCTTCCGAGACAACGGTAATATAACACATCGCGTGGTAGAATAGACATGTTGTAGATGCCAATAAACTCATTTGCATATAAATATAATCCAGCTGCTGGCTTTCTGATTTGAGAAAATTTGACAGCATAATCGACATAATGGTCCGCAATTTTTATATCAAGATCTCTCTTGATCGCTGCTTGTCTCAATTAAGTTGGCAATCAAAAACAGCTGAAAAGTAAAAATAAATGAATTCTGATTGATGGCCCCATGTGTTATTGAACTGGATTCTGTCTGATTCGAATTAGAGAATTTTATTATCTGTAGATACTTCAGAACTCTCATAGGTAACTTCAGAAACAATATCAGATTTGGCAGATAATTAGATTTGACAACTTTTTAGTTTTCGGTTATATATTTCACGTTATTATTTTTATTATAAATTGAGTACATGTCTATCAAATCATTATTCCAATTCATTTGACAGAGTTACTTTCGAGAATTTGTGTATTATTGAGGATTTCACGATGGATTATACAATGCTGACATCTTACAGTTATGCGTTGAACCAAATTGTTGCCAGAATAGAATAAAAATTCTGCATTTGAAAAAAATTATTTTTTCAATTGTCCCCATGTTTTCTCTCAAATTGGATTATTTCAGTATTGCATTACTTGGTGTTATGTTTATTTCCATCGGGTATATCCAAGATATTTGTTCCGTTTTCAACTCTATTTTGAATTTGATTTTAATTTTTTTTTTCACCGAAGTATGCTCTGGTCAGCCCTTATCCCCCAAAGCCCCGAAACATTTGGAAGGGCGCGTCAACATTATCAACCAACGACCACTTCCCACACCGTGGGGTAAGTAATCATTGGGTTCGAGAATCATATGCCCTGAGCAGGCGCAATAAGCCAAGAATGACAGCCTTCTGCATCTGTCCGGCTAAGATTTCTGCCTTAGTGCGGCAAACCGGTATGATTTTGAGATTCGAAAGTAGAAAGGGCATCATTCCACCAAGGACTCCAATAATCAGAAGAACCATTTTGACAGAGTGGTCTGGATAGAGTCTGCGGAGTTCGGCATGCCATGATGAACCCACTCGACCTGAGAAAAGCGAAAGTCAGGCGCTTTGATAAGTCAAGGTCTTTGTTGTTAATAAAGAAGACCCCATGCATTGGCTCATCCTTGTGTTGTCGCAGAATTGAAATGATCTCTGTGGGTTTTATGTGAGCCTTTTGCTGAACGGGCTCCAACTCGGTGACAAGAGTTGTGATCATCTCGTTCAGTGTCGAAAACTAGACCGAGTTCATCAGCTGGTAGCTGCCCTAAAGAGAAATGCTCCAATTCCTGCTCTCTCATGATCGCGGACCATGCAGAGAAGGGGATCCGAACTCTTGACGACTTTACAGACTACATCCATTAAAAAATGATTTTTTTTTATTAAATATTATTTTAATAGATTTGAATCAAGTCTTTAAATTAGATTTTTTTAAAATTTACATGTAAATTTAAGTGAATAAAATTTT
>WOGR01011977.1:0-10362 GCA_015342045.1 Leptinotarsa lineolata | reverse complement strand
ATGAAAGTAGCTGTTTCAGAAGGCCTTTTTCTTCCATTTTGTGTCTGAAAGTTACATCTATGTTTAGTGTTACTTAATTTTTTGAAAATGATTGCTTCCTTCCTTTCTTTGGAAGATTCCCACATTGTTTGTATCAAGATGGAGTAGTAGAAAGCCAAAAACTTTCTTCCCCAAAAAATTAAACACTCCTAATAAAATATAACCCCTTCTATTTGAGTACATACCTATTTATTTATTCGAAATATGAACAAAAAAAGATTTGTAAAGTGAGATTTTCGAAAAAACTATTGAAATACTCAGTCAGGGAAGAAACAAAAAATATAGGCAGTTGAACAAAAGCCACTCTATCAGACAGAAAGTATCCGAATTCAAAATTGAGAAAAATTTACAATAATCTTTTTTTTTATTCTATTAGTCCACCTATGTTGTTTCGATGATATGAAGGAGACCACCTGATGAACTTGCAAATACAATTTCGTTGTCATTTCGAGCGAATCATTTGATGATATATCAATTTAAATCTGAAATTGATCCAATTCTTACTTTCAAGTCATAATTAAATTTTTCGCTATGGAAAAAGTTTGAAGTAAATTGGCCTGAATGAACCGAAAGAATATGAAAGTTCGTATCTATTGGTCATATGATATAGAATATGTAAAAATGATAATTTATCTGGAAAAAACAAAGTTTATTTTCAACCAAACAAAACATTTTTCATGAATGTATGTGTATATTTTGTGAAAATTACTCATTAACTTTTTCGTGCTGAATAATATCACCAAAATATCCATGCAACATAAAAAAGCTATTTTTCTCTGTGATTAGCATGCCCATTAGCAGTACTGTTTGGAAACCTCTCGCAGCTGTGATGATTATCAAGTTGCTGCATCTCTGCTTGGATCACTTCAATATCTTCACCGTTAACCAGTGTCCATTCCGTCCTACTGAAGAAAACATGCAATGTAAATGACATGCAGTGATATGAATATATGATTTGATTTTTATTGTTAGAATTATTTTTATATAATTTCAATATTTTTATATACTATTTTACCTTCTTGGACCTGTATTTATATTAGAATTCCCTATTTCAAATAAATAAATTGAAAAAAAATCAATTGAATATAAAATGTAAAACTCCCAACTGTGTATTTTTCAAACGATTCGGTTCTCCACATGGGGTATTATCAGCATCAGTGGAAGAGTGAATGAAAGTGAAGTATAAAATCATTCTGGAAATGCGAAAATGATATCTAGAAGAAATATGAGACGAATTTGCTGAAAATCAAATTTAAGGAGAGTCTATGAATTATTTCAACGTTAGAAGGACATTTTGGCTGGGAATAATTTTCAGATTGACCTTCCAAACACGACAATCGAATGTTCATAATCACAATATCTTTCAGGTATTTACTGATATAATATTGTGATACGGAAATTTGTACGTTATAAACAGATAGACTGAGAGTATTTCGGAATGATCTACTCATTCACATGTTTTTCAAAACAATCTAATGCTATTGATTTCAAAAATTCTGCACATTTTTTGATAACTTTGGCCGACACTTGATTGAAATCTACAAGAAACTACATTATAGTGAAACACGTATTTCTAAAGTCCTCTTGATAGTAACGCTACTCAAATTTTCTCATTTAGGAATCTGTTCGAATGTTCTGAAGTAGAGAGAAATACTACTTTATAGAGCCTATGAGAAACTTCAACTCAATCAAAAAATGTTTAAACCTATTATTGGGGATCTACAATGTTATAACATGAAATTTTCACAAATATAAAATTTTTATTTCTATATGGTATATAAAATTGATTTTTGAGAAAACAAAATGGGCAAGAATCAACAGGATTTGAAAGTGAGTTTGAGCAAAATAATCATCCTGTAATGGATGAATATATACGTCATACGTCATGGCTGACCTCTACCATTCATCCCCAAGATGACCTGCTCAGAATCCAGCTAACTCGACATTCCGCACCTTGGTAGTACCTTGGTAGTACGCCAGGTACTAGGTATCATCTATTGTCCACTCAGACACTTCCTTTGCATTATTTTTGCATGGCGGAGAAGTATTCAAAAAACTTCGCCAAACTGACGAAAGAAGTAGTATGTCTCGGACATTTAATAACCGAAGTGTTAAAAATGCAAGTCGATTGTATTATAAATTTTCTTGTACCATAAACTAAATCAAAAAAAAAAAAATTTCCGGTTTAGTCGAATACTATAAACGATGTTGTAGTATCATCTCCAACAAGTGGAATTTTCTCATACAAGAGAACTGTAAAATTAATTCAAACATAAAATGAGCATCACGAATGAATATAATATTCAAATATTTCTTTGGAAATAATTTTTCATGAGTAAACATGTGCAGTTTTATCGAATTGTTGAACTATTGATACTCTCCTACGGTTTCCAGATGAAACTTTGAAAGTTATTTCAGTTAGAACTACATGCTTTGTTTCTCAATTTTTGAATTTCTGTTATTGTTTTTGATATCACAACTATATTATTCAACATTGATGAATAGTATTTGTTTTTGAAGACAACGTGGATGAGAATGGCGATATGTACATGCAATATCCCAACCCAAGTTTTCAAGTACAAAAATATGTTCTAGAAAATGAACATTAAGGTTCTGAAGGTGATTGGAATCGATTTACGAACAATCATGGAATTTAAAAAAAAAATATTAATTTTTACTAATTTGTGCCTCAATTTGCGCTACTTTCTAGAACATCATATTTGTTATGGTTCACGTGATGCATGATAGATAATAATATCCAGAAATACTACCATCGAGACCACTTACCGTATACTTTCTGTTCTTGAACGGGGTGACCAGTCTTTACTTCTACTTCCAGATCGCATTCTTGGGCCCAAGGACCTACTGGTTTTCCAGTTGTCGAAGTGATGACGAACGGTATTTTGAACTTCAGTATTCAGGAAGCAATAAAAAAGCGCCACTGTGAAGCCCTAGAATCAAAATGAAACCGAAAAATAATACAACGCTATGCGCCATAAAGCATTTCCACTGTCAAATGTTAGAAGTGATCAATACAATGACTTTTAAGATGGAAACACAAACTATCATGGTGTTTTTACAAGTCCAGTTCAAACTGGAGGAGCATGACAAACTTTATTTGATACTGAGAACTCTATTCACAAAGTTCAATAACAAATTCAAACAACTTTTGTCTCTGAAAATTGGCATCCAAATAATTTTTTCAGCTCACCATCAGAAGAAGTTGTATGTGAATACATTGTGTTTTCAATTGCACTCAATTACACAGCTCTAATGAAAGTATCTCTTTCTGACTTTCTACTGGTTGATGATCGTAACTTCATGTTTCAATAAATCGTCATTGAGACAAGATGAGGATGTTTCCAAAATAGATTGATGGATGTAGCCTTCACTACGTGGTAGGAGATCATCAAGAAAATCAAGAAATGAAACTCTCTATGCAGTTTTGCATACAGAAATTTTGCACTACACAGCAAAAGCTGTGTATGCTAATATTCATTTCAACTTCGAGAAGAGATAGATTTCTTCAATTCTGAATGGGTCCTTTGTTTCATACAATGTAATGTTATGGCAAGACCAAAAAGTGTTTATATAAATAAAATTCAATGACGTTCGAAAAAATGCCCCACTCAGATATATTGGTCACTGAAACTGCCCCGGATGTTTATATGGGAATATTGATTTTCCGAACTCTGAAGTCGTGAGATGTGTATTCTCAGCAAAAAATGAGTTTTGGGAAGGTTTGAGAGAGAAACGGTGGGGGACTGTGTACCCAGGATTTCTTTCTGGCTTTTTGAAAGGTGAAGGCTTGAGAATCTGCGAGAGCCACGATGGAAAGCGGTCACGAAAGTCCATCGGGGGGTTCATCCCTCCGCCGTCGAGGCTGAGGATGGTGGCCAGTTGATATTGAGAGAGTTCGCATTTCATTTTGTCTGAGTTCATTTTCTATTTGCAAAGAGGTTATATATTGTTGGGTTCATAATGTGCGGTTAGTTAGCTAGAGTTCAGATTACAATTATAAAAGAGAGAAAATTTAGGGTTATACACCACTCTTCCCGAAGAAAATATAAAACTGAAAGTATTTTGTACTGTAAATAGCACAGTCAAATTGGCGACATTTTATTTGTTCTCATTTCTCTCATTATATTGATTCAACTTTTTCATACGTTGTTTTTTTATTTGTCAATGGAGTCGTTGTTTTACTCATTATACTTTATATTTGAAACCTTGGACTTTCATTTTCTCTTGGATTGAGAAAAATACCCTCCTTGTAGAGTAAGATGAAGTTAAGAAAACAAAATGAAACTAGAGATTTCTTAGTCAATCTATCGAGAAGTAAATAGCAAGTGAAAAGTATTTTATCTGAGATTAAAATTCAGTTAGAGCATACTTGGCATCGTTCTGGAATCATATAATGATAGAGAATCTGTGGGTAGTATACCAAATGATCAGATTTCAAAAAAACCGGCCTTTCTGCGATCGGCACGAACTCTACTGCCTTTTTGGAATTGCCTAACATCCAAAATTCGATGTGGAGAAATCAGCATCTGGTAACAGCTGCTGTTAATTTGAATAATTCAATTTAGAAAAACTAATAAGCCCAAGTATGTAAGTATGTAAGACTAAGGCTAGTTTGTTACACTGGTGACAGCTAGGGAGATTTTACAAATTGTAAGTCCTGCATTGAAAGTAAGAAGAAAAAATAACACAATCAAAATCTACGTTGTTATACTATGCAGGCAAGGGTTAGAAACTATAATTATTTGAACTACTTGGGAATTCATAAACATAAGCATTGCGGATGTATCCTACTAAATGAATAAATTGACCTGGTCTACACGTTGGTTTTCAGATAAGCGTACCTACATTGTCACAGGTAAAAAAATCAGGTGGTGAAGTCATTATACAAGGGTGAACATTGTCAATTATTTCAGTTTATTGTATTCGTTTGAAAATGTCCTTGTAGAACGAAACTGCGTTAACGTTAGTTACAAATGAAAGTGGTATAAAGACATCTGAAGTTTTCAGTCTCAATTTTCATGAAATTTTCAAAATATTCGAAAACAAAGCCATTGTGACATGTTTTGGTGTCTGAGACAAAGATTCTGATTTTGTGCCTGCTGCCTTGTACTTTTACTGTCTAATCTATCGTATTATTTTATCGTGACTTTCCTAACTGAATTTTTGCATGGAGCCTATGAGAACTTACCAGAAGCTATTGTTCAAGGAACCGCGAGTGTTTCTCGGCGAACCTGAAAAGGAAGTGTTTATAATCTGGTTGAAAAATGTTATATTTATCGAAGCCGCCGGACAGCTACTCATGGGGGTGGTCTCTTGTTCTGCTTCGTTGGCCTTCTGTGTTTGTCCCTTTCTCGAAATCTGGGGTTATCCCTGTTTAACGCATCGTGTAGATCGCGTAGCGCTGGATTGTTGTGGGATCTGATTCTATCGAACATGCTTCCAGCATGTTCTCTCATATACACGTCCACATATTGTGTGTTCAAGTCCAGGTCTCAGAATATGTATCTGTTTGGTATATATCTCGGAGCGTTTACCGTGACCCTTACGCAAGCGTTCATAAACGATTGGATCTGTTTTCTGTATGTCTGTGCGCACTGGCCCCAGGCAATTCAGTCATACAGGGTCATTGTTAATAGTACGTCTTTATCATCAGCAACTTTACTTTGAGTTCCATGTTGCTTTTTCGACCTATTATTGTAATAGGTTTTGTCGGTCAGATCTCGCCATTCCTATTCTCTGCCGTACGTGAGACCTGGATGTTAATCTTCTGTCTAGAGTGACCCCCAGGTATTTCGCTTCGTTGGTCCACGAAATCTCTTGTCCGTTGAAGATGACGTTTCCTCTCGGTTATACCAGCCTCCGGGTGAACAGCCTGACCCTTGTCAGGGTTCATACTGATCTTCCACAGATTGGCCATTCTTCTAATTCATCTGCCTGTTGCTGCAAGTATCTGGTGACGTACGCTTGGCTTGTTGATCTCACCAGCAGAGCCGTGTCGTCCGCGTAGAGCACGGAAGGACTGCACCTTGCTGGTCCCCTGCTTCCAGTAGTCGTATGGTTGAGAGTTCTTGTCCTACTCTGCAGCGGCATCGCCTGTCAGCCAGAAAAAACTCGATTAATCTTATCTAGCCAAAATTGCTCATTTTGGCTAGAAGTCCGTCGTGTCAAACTCTGTAGTACGCCTTGAAGACATCTGAGAAAATCGCTCCGGTCTTTTATCTTTTGCCGAGGTTGAAGCCTTCCGTCGCAAAGTCTACTACCCTCAGGACTTGTAACTCTGTCGAGCGTTCTGATCTGAAATCGAACAGTTCGTCTGGTAGGATTCCTAGTTCGCTGGTTTGGTCCTTTAGTCTTTCCAGGATGACACGTTCTGCCACTTTGCTTGAGAAAGAGGTTGAGCTGATTGCCTGTAGTTATCTGGGAATAGGTGGTTCTTCTTTGGCATCGAAATGTGGATGACCGTTACCTCCTTGAACGAGTACGGGAAGTGCTGCAGTCTGAGTATTGCGTTTATTTTTGTTATGGCTGCTATACCCTTTCGTGGTAGGACTTTCAATGCCCGGTTTGTTACTTGGTCCGGGTCTAAGGCTTTCCAAGTAGGTAGATGCCTTACGATGTCTTCTACTTCCTCGGGAGATGTTGGTGCCAGGGGTTACACATTGTCCCTTCTTCGTCTTCTAATTCTACGTATCGTCATTTTCACCTGTGTCTCTATTTCTTCTACCTCGTCCGTGAACGGGACGTCATACTCTCTACACTGCCTTCCGAAATTGTCCGCAAATGCTTCCGCTTTCTTCTGGTTCCTATAGAAGATTCTTTACTCACCGTGTATTGGCAGGCATGGCTTTCGAGATCACTTCCTAAGAGTTTCCTGCATTCTCCATGCAGATTGGTCTTCGGTATTTAGTTCTTCCAGACGGGTTGTCCATTGTTGATCTCGGATAGCTTTCAGTTTTTCTTGCGTATCCATTGGAATTGTCTTTTTAGGCGTCTTCTTATTCTAATAAGCTCCATCGTTTCTGGTGGAAGATGCTCTTGTTAATTGAAGTGCAGGATTGGTACTTTTCGTGTGCATCTTTCTTTTGTTTGGGTGCTCGCCTGTTGACAAGAAACTGGCGTACTCCTTCTTGTATATACGCCACGAGAGACGGTAAAGAGATGGGGCGAGGGCAGGAAGGCGACCGGCCGTGCCACATCACTTCTGTGAACATTGGACAATTTATTTACATAGAAGAGACGCGAAAGGGACAAAGGTCCGCGCCTCGTCTCGGACCCTGACCCGGAAGTGTTATTCGGAATATCGATAAAAATATTGTCCATTCAATAAGGAGGGATTCAGGGTCCAGTAATTCCAAATTTTTTATATGTTATTTAAGAAGATTAATAAGCGTCCAAATGCGACATGCATATTTCTTCGTCTTTTTCGTCCTGTGTAATATAATGTTATTGTAAAAGTAGTTGATTCGATGTGGGAATCTCTGAAGAAAGAAAGAAAGCAAATATTTCCGAAGTGGAATGAACTCTTCAAATATGTGTGGGTCATATATAGAAATAACCTTGAGATACAAACTGGAAGAGAAAGCCCTCTCGAAACAATAACCTCCATATAAACACTGAATTACACGAGTTAAAGAATACTTTCGAAACAACTATTTTTATACGAACATTGAGTCATACAAAAATCTATTTTTTATTCAGTTTGTACTCCAAACATTCGTTATGGAGTTGAATCGGATATCATCCACAGGATTGCTACACAATAATGATAATACTTCATTTCCATAAAGACATCATAAAGTTGTTTAGGAAACTGTACATGAAACAAAGTATACAAAAAAGATAAACACTGACAAGATGAAGCAATCCATTCATTCATAAAATTACGACCTTATGTCACAAATCAGTTTGATCTACTCATGTCATCGATGACAGTACGTAATGATATTCATCTGTTCATTTATTTTAATCACAGCCATATTGATTCGGTTCAAATTGGAAAAGATATTTTTTAATTGAAACGAATTTTTGGGAAACAACGGTTATGGCTCTCTACTTCTTCATTTCCATATACAAAAATAAATTCTAAAATGGAGTCTGTCATTCACTGTTCAGAACCAGAAAACTTAACACACCCCAGCAACTTTTGACGCTTTTTAAAGCTCAGATCAGACTTTCTTTGGAGTATTGTTCTCATGTATAGAGCTCCGCCCCAAAGCATACCCTGTAGCTTCTGGATTCCATCCAGAAAAGAGTCATCCACCTGATAGGAGACGCAAAGATTACTTGCAACCTTGATACTCTGGAACATCGAAGACAGGACTTGGCACATTTGATTCCACCATGAGCGGTGCATATCAGAAATACGCGACGGACTGTGGCTACCCTTTGTTTTGAGCTTCAATTCATTGTACCTCGAACTTCACTGTTGAAAAACTTTCATGCGTTCATGTGGTTCATGTGGAATAAACTTCCTGAGATCGTTTTCCCGAATGGATTTAATTTCCAGCGATTGAAATCCAATGTGAATCACTACTTTCGCACAAGCACCGCTCTAAGAGCGCTTTGAGGTTAATTCTGTAGTGCTTGTGTTTTTTTTCCCAAAAAAATGAAACAGTTTTGAATAGAGAACTGAAATACTTTTCAGGCGATGTATCACAAAATCCGACTTCCAATAAAACGAAAATTGGTTGCACCTTTTCAGACACCAGTAATGCAACAGTCGACCTCAATATCTGAAGAGGAGGAGGCTAAATATATCCAGACTGTATATAGGGAGGATTGGTACTACCCCTTCCAAATAAGTAGCTTCATTGAACGAGAACCTGTCATTGGCATTATTTTAGCAAGAAGTTTTAGAGACTTCTGGCAAAATCTTTCAGGATTGGCTCACTTTAAGGCTTTCATTCACCCTTCGAAGCTTGAAACCAAACACTTGTTGGACTAGTAAGGAAGAACTACAATGTCCTACAGGTCTCCTTACAGGTCACTGTCGTCTGAATCATCATATGCAGAGACTCGTAGTGTCGGAAGACAGTGTGTGTCGCCTCTATTTGGAATATGATGGAACAGCAGAGCAAATACTTTGTGCCTGCCTCACCGTGAACCGAATCAAGTTTTCAAAGTTTGGTAGAACCACACTCTCACCATCTAACCTAACCTCTCACTCACTACACAAACTGATCGGCTTCGTCAAGAATCTGGGTTTATTTGGTCGAGTTTGAATAGGTGTGAGCCACAATAATTCCTTGCGGATTGCGGTAGATGGTCCAATAGGTCCACTTACTTCTGACCTAACCCAACCTAACCATTTCCAAATATATATCTCAGTGAGCTCTCAACGCTGACTATAAGGGACTTAACTATAGACTTGTTGAGTTCTCCTTAAGCAAAGCATGATACGATGTCGATAAAAAACTTATGGATTGAATAGCTAACAGTAACTAAGTTAAATTAACTATTGGAAGTAAGTGAACTGAACAACTTCTAATGGTAGTTCACTTTCAGAGAAAGAATTATTCATTCACACACCGATGATTTACGGAATGCAGACGAAGACCGAAAAACACCCATGAGTTTTTCCACACAAACAAA
Organism: Leptinotarsa lineolata; assembly: GCA_015342045.1. Classification (NCBI taxonomy): domain Eukaryota; kingdom Metazoa; phylum Arthropoda; class Insecta; order Coleoptera; family Chrysomelidae; genus Leptinotarsa; species Leptinotarsa lineolata. Next base: position 711 of record WOGR01011977.1, on the reverse strand, counting down.
ACTGGGTCGGTTACATCTTGCTACGTGAAATCCTCTACGATTACAGAAGCTTTGTTCAGACAAACTAACGAGTATATTCAGCTAATGGTTTCTTTTGTTCGGGAAACAATAGGACACCTCTGCGAATTCCTTTAATAATGTATGATGTGATTTATGTTGGTTGGGTTCAGTCATTAATAAAAAAAAGAGAACGACCAATTTGTCATGTTGCAGGATTTGTTCCATTTAATAATGCATTAAGGAACCTAGTAATAAAAGTGACGTTTCAATTTATATGCATAAACTACGTGTTGTAGCGTTACTTTCGATGATATCTGATACAATTACATTTAAAATATTTGGAGTACTTACTGATTTCCGAATAAGTCAATGTTCATATACTTCAGAGTAGTTGTTTGAAATAAACTTTTTTTCAGGTTATATCTGACAAAAATTATGCCTGATCTACACATCTTTATGAATTTTTTTTTCTACAGCTGCTTTACAATGTGCCACTTCTCTCATCGCTTTCATACGTTCAAAACGAAATATTTCTCACACAGTGAGAAATATCCGTCATTACGGTGAAAAATAATTTATCACTGTTATCACGATAACTCAAGTCAGTCATGAATTGTTACATGTCAGATTGATATGACACGTTCTCAATGTTGACAACGCTACGCCGACGATTCGCGTGCAATATCCAAGTAGCCCATTGTCGGCGTTTCC
>WOGR01011976.1:0-10362 GCA_015342045.1 Leptinotarsa lineolata | reverse complement strand
TACAGTGTGTCTCACTTTTCATGGAAGCACCCCCAATAACTTCTGTAATTATCAAGGTAGAATGATGAAACTCGCAGGATTGATGAAAATGCTGTAAATACACTCACCGGCTAAATGATGTTGGCCTAAGTGATATACACTGCCCGCCATTCGCGATGGAAGAACCCATTTTTACGGTGAATCATACTAGAGGGCAAAATAGGCTGAAAATTCCTTCAGATTCATGATCAGAAACCCCAATTTACTACAGGTATACTTTTTAAGTGAAAAAATATCAGCCCTGAAAAATCCAAATTTACATTTTCAGCATTTCCATCAATCCTGCGATAATTACGGAAATTACGGGAGTGTCCTCATGAGACACACTGTATATATATTCAATCCCTGCCAAATATATACCCCTTCTAATATAAATTACCTATTCGACACAATTTTGAGAATTTGATATGACATTTTGTTAGGTTTCTCAAGTTATTGTCATTAGTGAGTATTCCTCATCGAAGGATCTTTTTGAATGTTTCGAAACGCGTCAATTCCACTGTTTTCATTGAGACTGCTCTCGACTACAGTCTGAGAAAAGACAGCAGTGCGTAAAAGTACTCTTCCGTTAGTGCTTGTGACCAGGTGAAGGAAATTGTAGCTGATAGCAGTGATGCATCTTAATTGAAATTTATAATTGCTTCTACAAAATTATAATTTGTACTACATATTCGAAACATAATTTCCTAATTAGAATTTTCATCGTATCGGAACTGCTTATCGAAATTAGATTGCACGCAACGGTGTTTGTCTGACAGTGTGTTGCGTATACTTGAAGCGATAAATCAAATACTCATCCTTGACGTGACAGACATGAGTCTTGAGCTATTTGAATATTTTCGCTATTATATTAATAGTTCAAATTCAAGAACAATATATTTCAGAAGGGATTAATTTTTGGAACAGGTTTTTGGATTTCAACTTCACCATTTTTGTACTACTCAATCATTAACATTAACGCCATCTCTTAGCAACAAGCGGAAATACCCTATTATTTTTGTTGAGAACGATATAACCTTTCACGTGCTTCGAGTCTGGACTAGAACCTCCATTATCGATATGAAAGGAGTGCGTCGGCGCGACGTGAGTCTGTTGAGTCGAGTAATGGAAGCCATACGGTAGGATAAGGATTCCAGTTGTACAACGAAGTAGTGACTGTGAAGTCCAGTGATTTTGAAGGTATTTTGCACAACATTTCGAAAGTTTGGATAACTACCCGTGAGTAAAAAAGTATGCAGCATGCCTGTGAGCAGCCTTCTACAAAATTGAGTTTGAAACCTTTGAATTGAGTCATTCGCTATAGCAATTCTCAGAATGAAATGTTTTTTCAATTCATTACAATAAGATCGATAGCAATTGTTTTAGATTTTTTTTGCTTCGTAATACAGATGGTTCGAACATTCAAAAAACATGTGTAACATTCATCGATTTGAATAGTCAGCAATGTAAATATGTCTTACCTACTTGCTGTTAGAATATGACGTAATACAGTTTCGAGTGAGAAACTTTTGTGTATCAGTTTTTTTGTTGGTCCGGTGAAACTACACCGAAAAAGCGAAAAAATATGAAATGTGAAATTATGCAGAACATATTCTGAACAAATAAATTGATCACCATGACTCTGCCATAACCGAATTCAAATTGACAGGGCATCCCAAGTTGACAATTAGTAGAACATTTCATTTGATGCTTACTTGAATTTCTGTTTATAGTTCAAGGTGATGCTTAGATAGGAATGTCCAGTTGTGAATTGGCTGTAAACTAGTATATAAAATCAGTATGCATATCACCGTATTCTAATTTTTTGTGAACTACTTATCCACTTGGCAATGTTGCACAAAATAATCACCACTCTGAGTAGAAAGATTCACGGTGAATTTGATAAGGTTGAAATATTCAATGTTCACAACTGAAATATCTATACCATATTGACAATTGTCAAAATTGTACCTGGATATGTTACCTGTTTCGAACCCAGCGTGCACTACTTCCCTACTAAATGCTTATGAAGTGCTTTGATTATCTTCAAATAAATTGCCACTGATTCTATATGTATTACAGTTATTTCACTCAAATTTCAACTTTTTGACGAATTTTCCTGGAGTATCCGTATACAGTTAATGAAATATAAACGACTTGAAACAAAATCCAGAACATGTGTAGTTAATTAGGCGTACGATATTCGTCTACATCGAGATCAATTTCACAGTAAAAAGTGAAAAAATCTGTCATTCTCGGTTTCTTTCTTGACGCCAGCAGGTGTTGGTATCTTATGAGACATTTAGGACTAAACATCCGTTACGGGGGACCATCGATCAATTAACGCTTTTGGAATATATGTGAACGTTTTTTTGTCATTGATTATAGCGCAGACAATTCTTGAATTGTTTTTTAATTATTGGTTCAAGTTTATGATCAAATAAATAAGTCTTTGCTCACTTTTGATTAGCCTATCATTGATCATCAAACAGTTCTTTGTCTATACATAGCTGTTTTGCTAGTGAAAATCTGTCCGTTCGTTAAGAAGATAAAGAAATCTGAAATGCCAGGATTACGTTTTCTAAAAAATGCAAAGTTGAATCAGAATTTCAAGTATAAATTTATAGCAACAATTAAAATATTAGGAAAAATGTAATTCGGAGCAATTTGCAGCCTTTACCGTGTTATTCAATATTTCTGGGTTTTTCCCCCTTTGATTTTTAGGCCCTTTCTGCTAAAATACTGGAATTAATTCATATTCAGAGAGTTAGGTTGTTTCGATCGAAAATTTAAAATTCAGTAGAGTTCTACATACATAATTCTATGAATTATTTTCTGTTAACGTATTAGTACTTCTTCTGATTTCTGGGAGAACTATTTTTCAACAATTGTGATATTCCATTTTGAAATTCCATTCATTTGATATTCTGTTCTGTTTGCCTGCTGACGTGAACATAAACTATACTAGGATAACAAAGGGTCTCCACCATTAAGATAGGTCAAATGCCCCCCCATCTCCAAATCTCAAACTCACCCTTAGAATGTGTCAATTGGGCTGAAAAACCATGTTCGACATGGTCCATTGGTCACGTGACTCGCCTCCTTCCTACTAAGGACCCAAAAATTGTTTTTATTTCATTTATTTTTTTCCAGCTTACCACCTGATGAAAAATTCTGAAAAAAAGTATGAGTATAGATGATAACACGTTTCGAAAAAAAAATATTTTGGTCGCCGAAACCAATTGCTAAATTGAAAATGTCCTAATGAAAAAAATTGGAAAAAATAGGTCAGTTTTTTTTTATTTTCTGAAAATTTATGAAAAAATACGCAGATTTTTTTCGACCTGAGCACGTTTTGAACGTCGATTGTTCGTAATTTTGGCAGTCGTTTAGGTTTTATGGTCGTTTTTTAGTTTTTTTGGCCATTTGTCACCATTTAGAGCACCTTGCGAGCTCATGAATGCATTTTTGAGCACGTTAAACCTGAAAATTCAATTCCTAAGAAAATTTTACATGGGTATAGACACTAAACATGAATTGTTTTGTTGTTTTTTAAGAAATTAAAACTTAAGAAAGTGCGATTTTTCATTTTTAATAATTTTTTAGTTCCTATGATAAAAAAATGTCGTTCAAAAGTCATAGTTATAAACGAGACTTTGCTGCAAATGGTGCATGTTCTTCTAGGCACTTTTGAAAATGATACGGCCTCGTGGAAAAAGCAGAGCAAGGATGAAATTAATTTCTTAACGGAAACAAATCCCAAAATAAGTTCCAGCATCAGTTGCATAACTTGAGTTCAATCATTGAAAGCATGTGTCTTACAGTAGTGATTCCATATAACTTGTCAGGTAACGATGTATTCTTGAAGATCACTGAGCAGTATACTAGGATGATAATATCATTTTCATTAAGTAATTATTCTTTCACATTGAAAAAAATCTTGGAAAGAAATGTTCAATCTTCGTCGCCATCTTCATCGATTTCGGGACACATATTTTCCATGTCGAAAATATCAGAGAGCATTAAAATGAATTTCTTGTGAAATTTTTCAAATTGCTCTATAGTAAAAAAAATTAACAACAAAACAATTCATGTTTGGTGTCAATACTCATGTAAAATATTCTGAGAAATTTAATTTTCAGGTTGAACGAGCTCGAAAATGCTCTAAATGGTAACAAACGGCCAAAAAAACCTGAAAACCGGACGAAATTACGAAAAATGGATGTTTCAAATGTGCCAGGTCTGAAAAAAACTGAAAAAATTCATGAAGGCGTATGTCTTTACAACTTTTCAGAAAAATAAAAAAAAATTGACGTATGTTTTTTTGGTCATTTTTAAAAATTTTATTGTTTCGAAACGTATTGTCATCACCTATACTTATGAATTTTTGCAGAATTTTTCATCAGACAGTAAGCTGGGAAAAAAATAAATGAAAAAAATAAATTTTTTGGCTCCGCAGCAGGGGGGAGGCAAGTCACGTGACCTATAGACCATGTCGAACATGTTTTTGTAGTCCAATTAATATATTCAATGAGTGAGTTTGGGCATTGGAGATGGGTGGCACTTGATCTATCCATTATTCAACAAATCAAAATTCATTAAAATCGGATTACTCTGGTCCTGATGTACATATTTTAGGGTTAGCTTGGCAAGTTAAGCTGTGTCATTCAATTACCCAACAAGCAAAGGCGTTAAAGTGTGAACACGCAGTAAAAGCTGAAAATCTTGTACATTTAAATTATCTGAGAAACCTGCATCCAAACATCTCGGAGCGTAATTAAACGCTCTCATTAATACTTTTATTAAATTAAGCGTAGCGTTTACATGTATGCATGTCGAATGTAACCAAGTTTGTCTCGCCATCTTTGCCTTAATCGGGTTAATGACATGATTCCGATGTAAACAAGACTGGTTTTTGTGTAACGCGATTATTTTTTATTCCCGAATCTAGGTGATAAAATTCAAATTTAACATTTATGTTAATGTGGCATGTTGTCCTGTGTCGACGAAATCGTACTGTCGTATACGAAATGATTAATTTTTCCTCTACACGTAAATGCCACCGAACTTTCCTGATGATGTAGTACAGTCAAAAAATTTTTTTTCAGAAATTTCACCACAGTTTTACGAAACGAATGCATATTTTGAATCATTTTCGAAGTTACTTTTGACTTACGCACAGATAAAAGTTGAAAAATAAGTCGTACTACATCGCGTCCAATTTTTTCGACTCTGGTTCATAAATGCGCTTGACAAGTTCCTTTATAAAAACGCCATGTATGGGTTTTACAAAGAATTGGAATCAAGCCTGTCGAAGTAAAATGCAAAGCCAAGATTCGACATCGATCGTTGAATGTGAAATCGCTTTCCGAGTCTCAGTAGCTTTCACTGCAAGTCGAACGCTTGATAGTACAATCAAGGCATCTCTGTGAAGATTGATGAGCAGAAGATCTTTTTTTATCCCAAAATAATTATGGGATATAAAGGATTTGAACTAGGAACTCAACGTAAGTTGCATGTATTGGGTATATTTACAGCACACTCCTAGATGAGTTGAAGGTTTTTCGATGAATCTTGAGGGCAGATGTTTTGAAGAACAATAAAACAGTTTGTCTCAAAAAAATGTACCCGCACTTTTGGTAAAATTTTGAAAATTTATATACACAGATAACTTGTGAATGCTTTCCTTAACTCAGGCTAATTTTTCATTTCAACTCCTTTTTTTCTCGAATAATAACCGAACTAAATGAAACCTGATTTCGTTTTCGTTTTCGAAACCATTCATAGATGTTAATGTCCACCAGACCGCAGTCGTCATTTTGTGATTATATTGTAATTTACTTCGTTAATTCCAGTAATTTATAACCGAATCGCCATAAAATATTTACGGTCGTTTGTTATTTTTTTAGTAGTGGTAGTTTGTTTTTGTGTTTTTTTCTCCTTCGAATATAATCTTCGACTTCCATCTATACCGATTTTTCTATTGTATATAAAGTATTTAATTTTATGATTGCTGTTGTTTTCAGTTGTTTTTCACTGCCTATTCGACTTGTTGATTTGGTTTTGCGGTCTTAATCGCCAGCTAGATATTAGATGGAGCTTTAATTGTCGTTTGATTTGATTCCATTTTCTTTTTGTTGAAGCATGACGTTTGATACAATTCACTGACGAAGAAGTATGTTTACATTATTCAATTTCATTTTGAAAATAGAACTTTTCAACTAGATTAGAAGTAGATTTGGCGAAGGAGTTGGGTTTTCATAATTTTAATTTACCGACAAATGAACAATTTGTAGCGAGCTACAGGATTCATTACTTCACCATCAATTACCGAAAACAACACATATGATATACTATTGTTGTGGGTATGTTACAGATAATCATGAAAGGTATTGTTATTCTAAGTTCACTGTAGAAAACGCTCAGAGCAATGGAAAAGTGAAAAAATATGAATAGGTACCTAAAAACGAAAAAAAAAAACTCTCGGAAAACTCTACGGTACATAGGAAGACGTGAAAGTTGCTATTGTGTTCTTATTTAAATCAATCAACCAATTTCCAGGGCCGTAATTTGAAAGGAAATAATTCACTCAATAATAATAAAATATTACCGAAATATTCCAAAACACAAAATTAGATTTAATTTCTCAGTAAGAACTGAACGTCGACGATCCAAAAACAACAACAAAAATCACAGGTCCGTATTTGAAAATTCAAAGATGGGGGTGGCTCAAGTCAGATGACACCCTGTATAAAAGATTCATGGATATATTCTGATAGCCCACATCAAGTGAGTGCCAATAGTGAAATGTGGACAGATTTTCAGTATGTCTGCGAATAAAGAAGATACCGGCAAAAAATAATTTGGGATTTTTTGTTTTTCCTGTATACCTCCAAAACCAAAAGAGCTATATTCGATTTTTTAATATCATTGAATAGGTCTCTAAAATACGCAACTTTGCCACTATTCAATCGAGACTCTATCTCTTATCGTTTACTAGATACCCATGTACAGAAACGAATTTGAATAGCCCTGTATATATGAAGAAATTACAGAATTGATTTATTTTTATCTTTTGATCATAATTTGTTGCGTGTAGTATTCAGTTTTCCTAATTTTGATGTATTCCGTTTTCAGTTCCAGGTTATGCGAAATTGATTTTGTTAGAACAAAAAGGTTATTTTCATAATTTATTAACTTCAAAACATTCCTACTTATTACGTTTTAGAAAAATACACGATTCTTTATGCTCTCTCACTCTCAGCAACCATCAATATTCAATAACAAATGTTCAGCAAGTTGTGAGATACCAATCAATTTGAAGTACTAGCATTTCTGAGCGTATCTGTAATTTTGTGAAGGAAATGAAAATGAAAAAGTATTTCGATACCAGAAAAGTTTAATTGAGTGGAGACGGATACAGTTGGTGTTTGTATTCACAAATGAGAACAAGAGAGCATGTGTCACACTATCGCAAAAATTAACTAGAGCGTTAAGATTATTCAACCTCAAAACCGGATTATGTGATGTGAAGAATTTGGATAATAAAACTAAGACATCAGTCATATCACTGCCATTTATTTAGTTGATTGGTTTGTTTAGATGATACGATATTGAGAAATTGAACGAGTCATTTTTTGTAGAGGAAATCAGAATTTTTATCGACCTTCCACAATCTGCGTATTTTTCAAATTGTGGAAGAAGAAAATACTCAAAAAACGTCGATAGAAAATAATTAAACTCTTTCTAATTACAAAAGAGAGGGAAGTGCATTACAACTTATTATACTATACGGTCTAGTTCACATGCACCATTTTCTTCTAAAATTGTTATATAGTCTCCGAAAATTACGATCAAGGTGTCATTCGATTCGTTGAAAGTTTGCGAGAAACTTCGAAAATGCACTGAAAAGAATTAAAAACGTTATAAACAAATTAGTTTGTTTTATTTGAATATTTCGAAAAATATTCAAAATTTTCGAATTTAAAAAAAAGATCCAAAAAGATCGTCAAATCTGATTAAAAAAAGTTCCGACTCCCGGAGCTGTGCTTCTATTATAATTTTTACACAGCCCTGAAACTAGAGCGGAAAACGGGTAGTCTAGCTTTCGCGCGTGGTGCGTCAACATGACACAGCAACAAAAAATTATTTAAACATATTAAATTTGACAATTGAGAAATGAAAAAGTTATGTAGTTTTGGAATACATCAATGAACAATCATTCGCGGTTAGAGAAATTTTTTTATCCCAATTTTTCCATTAATTATGCATTTGTTAATTAATAATTTTTTATAAACTGAATGTTGACATAAAAACCCTAATAATTAACGAACTAAAACCCTAGAATTTTTTTCACTTTGTGAAGTTATTCTCAATAGGCTAATGAATAGATTACCCTTGCAAAAATTACAAAATTTTGATTTTCCGCTCTTCTGTTTTTAAAATTATAATAACTCTCAAACTATCGCAGATATGACAATAATGCTTCAAGTCTTTTATGTTTATTATTGATTCATTAACAATTTCAAATACTCTTATCTCGTTATTAAGTGAGACATTTTTAGAAAGTATACATTTTTTTGTCACGTTACAAATTTCTGGTTGGGTAAGCTGGAGTTTCGATGAATAAAATACAAATAAATCATACTATACAGGCTTTTTTTTAGCTGAACTATTTTTATTCTGGAAACGGTAACACCTATCAGATCGGTTAAATTGAACACAAAATTCCTATTTGGGGGAACTAGAAAAATTTCTTTTCAGATAGAGAATATCAGTGGTTTAAATTGAAAGGGTTATATTTTTAGGAGTGAATAATTTTTGGGAAAGAAAGTTTTTGGCTTTCTACTACTCCATCTTGATACAAAAAAATGTGGGAATTTTCCAAAGAAAGAAGTAACTCCATATATAGATGCGTAAATCATACAAAGAGGTAACTTTCAGACACAAAATGGAAGAAGAAGCTTTTCGAAACAATTGCTTTCGCATAAACACGAAAGAGTCATTCTTTCGAAACAAATATTTCTATATGAACACTGAATTATACAAAAAACCAATTTTCTCTACTCAGTTTGTATTCCAAACATTCGTTATGGAATTTTTTTATTTCGTTTTTTTGGCTCTATCGCCTCCATTTCGAATGATATAAAAAAGGGCAGAGGTACTTTCAATGATGTTTCATATTTGTTATGATCTGATACAAACCAATTTGCAATGCGATAGTTCGTTCATTAGATTTCATCATCAAATTTATTTATTTAAATACGGACCTATAGTTTTTTCATCGATTTGTGTTGCCAGTGTAATAAAAAATTTAGCTATGTATTACAATACATGCGTTTAACCACGTTTTTCTCATCATCTCTGTATGGTCATACAATTTCCGGTGAGAACTACCTCAAAAAAATAGGGACCAAACAATTTTTATGCTTGTGTTACGTTGGTAGAAGTGCACTGATTCAAATTGCGCTCATTTCGATTGAATTTAATAGGTATTCACTGAGATATTATAGTTTGTAGTAGACTCATAAAAGCGGACAAAACTTTTGAAACAACCTAATGACACTGTTCTATCTTTCGAAATAGACGAATTCATTATTTTTTGACCTGCTGCTTGACTTGAAGCTATCCTAAGTGCATCTAACATCCACTAACTCGTATCGGTGATCAATTGTGCAATTATCAAAAAAAAATTAAGCACACTTTATAACAATACAGGGTGTTATGTAATAGGTGTCCGATATTTCACAGGACGATTCCTCAGTTATTTATAAGGTAAAAAGTTTATATAAGCATGGGTCCGTAAGGCCTTCATTTTCAGATACATGGTGTTGAAAATTTATTTTTATTTCGGTTTTTCGTGAATAAATTCCGAAATAACGTCAATATTTGTACAAAAATTTGTATTTGGAAATTTCTTAATATGATAAATCCAAATTTGGCACTTAATTGTAGGGGCGTCACCTACAGGTTTTGGTCTCCTCTGGGGAGTCATAACTTTGTCGTGCATGTGTGTATGACATTAAGTTTACACTTTAAAACACCCGGGAATCTTGCGTTTTTTATTTCTTGCGGCAGTCTCTTGAAAAAACGGCAGCATGCATTAATGGGAGAATTTTTGTAATATGTAATATGAGACAATAAGACGCAGGTAACTAATAGAGGTATCTAAGGTATAAGACGAAACATGTATGTAGAATCAGTTCAATCTTCCTCTTGAAGATGATCAACTGGTGATTGAAACACGAAGGGACGCGCCGTCCATATGGGCAAGGTCGTGCGGCGCACGACGGCGCCAAGGCGTTAAAGGCGCCCTTTGAGTCGGCAAAATTAAATAAATATTCA
>WOGR01011975.1:0-10362 GCA_015342045.1 Leptinotarsa lineolata | reverse complement strand
AATAATGTAATATTAAGTGAATAAATCATTCAGTGTTAGTACTATTCATAAAGGTAAAGCAAAAGGAATGTTTCAACTCTCCTCGTGAATGATTAAGCACTGGACTGAGTGAGGTCAGGTGGTAAATGGTTATAAAACTTGAGGTCCAGTAAATTTCTTATGGACATTTCTAGTTTATTCAGCAGTTGTCTAAGTTTATCTACATTTCTAGTGGAATAATTGTGATAGTCTGATGTTCACAACTGTTTAACTTTCGAAATAGAGTACCTTTCTACCTAAATAATACATAAATGAGACTTCAACCTTCAAAATGAATCACCATGTAAAAACAATTGCAAAATTTTTTCATCACGTTTGTCAAGCCGCTTGAGTTCTCGGGCGATAGTTTCGAATTTGCGGTAATTCCTAATTTGAATCGTATGATGTAAAAATTATGATGCGCATTAAATGCTTGAGGCAAATAAAATATTTATATAAGGATAAGAATCAATATCGTATCCGTCTAAACAGCTTTTCAGTTACCACATTATATCTGAATGGGTTTAGTGAACTATTCGTAAAAGATGCCGTTCATGGACTTTTTTGTAGACCTATGAAAGAAAAACAATATGTAGGGTATATTGCCTTCTTATATATCAATGACAGCGTTTTCGTTGAAACTCCCCGGCTTTGCAAGGGTAGCATCGCCGCCCTGACGGATAACATCGACATTTCTCAACCAATTTTCACAAAACATTAGTGAATCATACACACAAACCTTCCTCTTGTAGCAGTCTGTCCATTGATGAAAACGTTATGAAAATATGTTCAGTAGTGTTCAAGTTCAGACAGACAGGCAAGGCGGGTGGCTTTAATGTACTGATTTTACAGAGCTTATTGTTGTGAAACTGATCGGTTTATTCCTAGGTGTACCAAAACAAAGACGTACTATCATTATTATTACTACTTTATTGTTCCTACATACTCGGTAAGAAATATAATGACCGTTTACTTCCGCAGTTTGATTTTTCGAAAATCATTCACGCCATTCAACTTATCATAAGGCATATCGTTCTACGAATTGCCTGTTTTCTTAGAAGGCACCAGTAACCGTTTTATGAGAGTTGAACTCATATGCAATTCGGAAACGATAATGAAATGAATCAGTCACAAATATTCACTGCATTTGGCGCCACTATATTTTTCGATATCATTACTTTTAGTACCGCGAATAGATTATCGAATCCACTAAACATCTGCACAAACATTTTATTCCTAACATGACAATCGACATTCACAAAGTGATGTATATTATATAACGTTAATCATGTTCATGAAAGGGAAAGTATTTTCAGCAGATATTGATTTTTGTAAAAACCCTTTTGGGTTTTTTAATGAATGAACATGATTACTCCCCTCAATGCATGAAAACGATGAAAATTGATGAAGGATTGGCAGCTTCTATAAAGTTTTATAGCTATTCAATGTATTCGACCTGAATATTACTGGAGTTCTATCCCAACAACAATCCGTTATTTTTAACACCTCGAACCGTGTTTCAATCACCATGTGATCATCTTCACGATGAAGATTGAACTAATTCTACACACAATGTTGTGCCTTATTTACACCTTAGATAGCCTGTTGAAATAATATTTTTAGTTATCAGAATTACCTGACTAGTAGATAAATAGTAGAGGTATAAATAAGGCACAACATTGTATGTAGAATTAGTTTAATTTCAATTGGAAACTGTAATTGATATTATTCAGGAAAAAAATTTTGTGTGAAAACTATTTACTCAAAACCTTGTATATTTTTGTTGAATGTCAGATCCCTTTTCAAGTATCATTTTTCACTATGGACACATAGGAATCACGAAAATCTGCAAGTCCTTAATTTCATTAAAGTCTGTTTCCTTTTTTGATCCTAAACTATATATTTTTCTACCGAATTATGTCAAAGAAATGAGTGATTTTAACATACATGAAATATCTAACTAGAAAATCAGCAATAATAATAATGAAAGGTTATCATACCTGGTCCACTGCGCTTACTCAGAACACATGATTCTCAGACCCAATAATCAATTACCCCACGGTGTGGGGAGTGGTCGTTGGTTGATAATACTGGCTCGCCCTCCCGAATGTATCGCGGCTTCGGGGAATAGGAGCTGACCAGCCCAAACTTGGGTAAAAAAATAATAATGTTGATAAATAAGCAAGGGGTCCACTAACACCTGAGGCCTTTGGTGAGTTGCGCCACCACTTACCCGAGCAACTGGTGCAAAACCGGACCGGCAGCCCAGGCACACCCAGGAGGGAGAACACCACTCCCCCTCTGGTACCGGCCGTGGCTCACAGGACTAACCACCCGGTGGACCCAAAACTCGGTCTCTGATAGTCGAGGAAGGGGTCCCCACAATCCACCCGCTCGGAGGAGTCAGAGGCAAAGTGATAGGTCCCATAACGATGATTTGCCTACCGATGACAACCCTGGCATGAGCCCGCGCCAAGAGGGAACATGGCAAGAATGCATGGCTCCATGGTATGAAACACATCCGGAGCAAGCCGCCTTTTCTGCCCAAAACCTCAGGGATTACGTATCCTATCTTCGGCGGCAGGGCTATATAGCTCCTTTCTAGCCTGCTAACGGAGTGGTGGAAATGACAGTTCCACCACTCATTGGCATGACTGGAGAGGAGACTCGCATCATGCCACCAATGGAGATAATCAGAACACGCAGGGCGCTCCATAGAATTAGACCCCTGAAGAACTGGCTTTTTTGAGTGCAGAGCTTCGTAGTGGACCCACCGCTATCTGACCAGATTTTTCAACTTATGGCTGGACGGAGATCAGCCGATTGCGGATTGGTTTGTTGAAGGGCACACCGTTCTAATTCCCAAAAGCGTAGATTTGTCGATTCATAAGAATTATAGACCGATAACATACCTACATTCGTGTTATAAGTTGTTTACGAGCATCTTATACGCACGAATACTCACCGCAGTTGACCGAGTATTCGAAGGGATATATGAGCAGAAAGGGTCGAAGAGAGTAGTCGCTGGATGCAAAGAGAACCTGCTCATCGATGGATGTGTAACGCAGAACTCGATGCAATATAAGCGTAACCTCTCTATGGCCTGGATCGATTACCGCAAGGCATTTGATACAACATCGCATGAGCTCATCTTGCATTTGCTCAGAAGCCTTGCGGTATCCGAAAAAATAGTGAGATGCCTTGAACAATTGATACCATTCTGGCGGACTCGCTTCGTCATAACATCTGGTCAGGCTAAAGTCCAAACAGGGTGAGTCACTTTCAGATGGGGTGTATTCCAGGGTGATCCCCTCAGTCCCCTCAGTTTTATATGGATGATCTTAGTTTATGATCTTACTTCATGCCTCTGGAGAAAAGGATCTCAATCAGTCTTCGAGGGTGGTGGAAGAGAACACGTATGCTATCGGTATGAAATTTGGGATAGACAAATGTTCAATCGTCCATCTCAGAAGAGGACAATGCGGAGACTACAGAGAGGATGTGCAGCTAGTAGATAGAACAATTCTGCACCATCTGAACGATAAGGAAAAGCCTGGGAGTTACGAGGCTGTGAGGATTGCGATAAAAAATATGTTGGGAAAAATAAGCGGACTATAATGGCTCATTGCAAAAAACATGTTTCACATATTCGGTTTCATAGATTGAAGCAGTCCAGTGTTGCTCAATATTTCACAGTGAATAGCCACCTAATAAGTGAGGAATGCTTGGAATTGTTGAGACCGGTACATGACAAGTTTTATGAGCGTTCGAAAAATTAGAAAACGAAAAATGTGGAACTAGATCTATGAACGGTGCTAAACTTCCCATTCCTAACAGCCCTTTGATCGCACTCTTATGTAAACACAGTTAGAAAACAGCTAAAGATTAGGTATCAGTCAGGTAGCAAATAACAGTAGAAACAATAACAAAATACTAAGATTGATTCAATGATCATTCTTACGCAAGGATGCATATATAAACAGTAGCATAGCTTTTAAAGGTAGTTTTTGTCATATCCTGATAATGGTCAGTGAAACGCACGTCCAGAGACAGCAGTTTTGTTTTACAGAGAGGAAACATTTTTCAATAGATTCATTTTACGCCAGAGGTTCCAAATTCTACTAATCAAATTCTTCAAAATTTATCAGTTGATATTTCTATATTACTTTGTGTTATAAAAAAAAATTTGAGAACTCTGTAGTCCACAAACGTTTTCCAATTTCTTATTTATTTATTATTTTCTACCAGCTAAAATTTGTTTGTATATTTCTTAAAATAGTGTATAATTTCAAAGATTCTCAGTCCGAAAGAGTTTTGAATTTTATTAATAATTGTAGGTACTCAAAATTTCCAACATCCAATGCCACAACTTCATCAACAATATAATCTTTACTTGTGATACACTGTTTGGAAACTTTGGTCTAGTAGTGAATATTACTGGAGTTTTATCCCAACATCATACCGTTATTTTTAAAACACCTCGACACGTGTTTCGATCACCAAGTGATCATCTTCAAGAGGAAAATTAAACAGTGCATGTGGAATAAACTTCCTGAGAAAGTTTTTCCAAATGGATTTAATCTCTAGCGATTCAAATCCAGTGTGAATGCCTACTTTTGCACAGGCACCGCTCTTAGAGCGCCTTAAAGATTTTCTTGTGGTGCTTGTGTTTTATCCGTGAAAAAATTGCCTTCTTCCTTTATTTTTGTATACAGATGGAGAGGAAAGAACACAAAAACCTTTTTTTCACAAAAATTTTTAAACTATTTCAACATTTCAAACAATATATCAACTAATGAATTATAGTGAATATGATGCAGAGAGGTTTTTTATTTAGGTCTCTTTTTCAAATATCAATTTCTACTTGGAATTTTTTTTAACAATTCATATTTTGTAAAATGTAAAACGCGTTCTCACTTGGCAAGTTGAAATACATCGAACTATCTAGGTTTTATCAATATTTTTTTGCAGATGTGTGTGAAATGGGTGGGTTAAAAAAACTGAAAGGAGTAGCCGAAGAGAAATAAAAATAAATGTCATGAGTCTTTTTTTCCAATTTGCACACCTTTTTTGTGATTTTTTTTTGATATATTATAAAGTACACTTCGATTTGAATGTCTCCAAATTTTCATGATGCCAAATAACTAACGACAGATAAAACCTTTATTGACTGTGCTACAAAAACAGACGAAGTAGAGGGTTTTCTTCTTCGATTTATTTTCAAAACTCAAAGGAGTTTTGAAAATAAATCGAAGAAATTATATCTGTCAGTTCTGAGGACAGAGGCAGATTTTTGGCCTCCGAAATGTTAAGAAGAGTTGTGCGATTCTTAGTTTTTTTTTGATAGGCAAAACTATAAAATACGATGAGTTACTGACAAACAACGCTTTTTCCATTGAGAAAAATATATTAAATTTATGCAGTAACCTATTTTGGTGAACTAGTAAGTTCTTAATTTTAGTTTTGATTTTTTTCAGATTGTGAAAGGTGGAAAATCTATATAAATAGTCAAATGTTAAAATCATATACTTCCTAAACGTATGTCGAACTATCACATTCAATTGCCTGATAAGAAAAATCATATCGATTTTCATCACAGTTAATGTACATTTGTTTCCAAGAAGAGATGGAAATGAAAACAGAGAAAAAAATTTGAAATTACCTCAACAACGGTTTACCAAATATATGCGCACACGCGAATTGAACATAGCAACATTCAGTGTACTCGAGACTTTTTTATCGGCCCATTTGAGACTTTACATTTATTTGTTTAATACTGAAAAGAAACCGTTATTTTTATGAAAGATTCGTTATTTCTTCATATTTAACACGATAATGTCAGATAACAATACCGGCATAATTTATCACTGTGGCGGGAAATGCAGTATCCATAAATATTATTTCTCAGTCAAAAATAACCTTCCAGATTTGAGAAATGAAAACAGATTACGCAGCTCAATATACAGTCTGATCCAACAAAAATGAAATGAACCACCTCCAGAGTAATTTACGTCAATTTTGTAGACGTATAAGGTTGCTTCAAAAGTTTTGCCCTTACTTACTCAATGTAATCCAAAATAAACGACATTTTAATCAGTGCATTTCTGCCAACGTAACAAGTAACGTAAGTCGATTAATTCCGTCAGCATTGAAATTTTGTGCTCGGGATTCGATGAAGTCGACGAAAGCCGTTTTTGTCTAGTCCTAATTGGCAAAAGTTCTAGCGGCTACAAAAAAGGTTATTGTGGGTGAGGCAGCACTTTGAAGCTCAATTCGTTTAATTTTCGGACGGTGATTGGTGAAACGTGTGGACGGGCGTTGTCGTGTAGCAGGATTGGACTTCTTTTGTTGACTAGGGCCAGCTGCTGCTGATGCAATTTTTGTTACTTTTTGTCGATTTTCTCACAATACGACCCTGTTGTGATAGTTTGGCTCGGATGTAGGACGTTATAGTGGATCGCACCAGTCACTGACCACCATACAGTAACCATGGTCTATTTTTGGTGGGTTTTCGCCTTTGGGAAGTGCCTGGGCGGCTGATCGGTATCCAACTACTGTCCTGAATATCTCCTGTTGTCATAGAGGATCCACTTTTCATCACGGGTGACGATCCGATCCAAAAAAGCTCGTTGTGGTTGGGCAAAAGCAAAGAAGAACAAACTTTGAAACGTGACAATGGGCTTGTTTCATTATTTTTTGTTTCCAGTTCATTTGATAGTAATTTCGAATTGAAAAACAGTGCACTTTGTTTCAGCTCTCTAAATACCGTTGTTTTCCCGTAATTAATTATTAAAAATCGGATTTTCTAGGCCCGTGACGTCACGGACCTAGTCCCGCTTTTTGTTCGATTGACCAATAGGAAAAATACAAATAATCAACATTGTCAAATCTTAAAATTCACGGAGCTTTCTGATTCATTCGTAATTCAAAGTAAAATATCAGTCACTTTCGACAACCAAATCTAAGAAACAAGAGCAAGAAATGCATTGGAAGGAAGAATTAATTATACATGGGATCCAAATAACACAAAACGCAATAAAAACTTCGTTTTAAAAATATCTTCAGCGGTAGATATTTTTATGTTGATATCACAGAAATTTCAATAGTGGAAGTGTATATGAATGTACACGAAAATCATGGTTGGAAATGACTTGTATATCTAAAATCAATACACAAAATCCAAAGATAACAAAATATTTACCTAAACTATGATTTTACACATTTTATCCCTTGGGAACCAAAACTCATAATATGAAATATGTTATTTATAAATATAATCAAGAATCAAGATCAAACGAAACCTAACTCACCTATAAAATTCAAATGCGCTTTTTGTTTTCTTGTACCTTTCCGCACAATTACGAGCAGCACAAGAATGCACTATATTAATAGTCAAATATATCTCAAAAACATTTTTAAAACACACAGAAACTGAACCCGATGAAAAAACGAATCGTTTTCAAGTGAGCTGTCAGTAAAGAAATAGTTGAAACTCAGTGTTGCAGAAACAAACAGAGTGTACCCGATATTACATCCAACTTCAGTTGGATGTAATATGAATATGAATATGTAATATGAATAAACCAATAAATTGTGATATGAGTATTCCATTCTTCTAATAAAATGAATGGTCAATTGAAACTTTCTGTAATTATTCATTTATTTATTTGAGAACAAAGCTAGCAAACAGATTAACATCTAATAACAAGATCGCTTGAATTCACGAAATAAGCATAAAAATGGTCAATAATTGATGCCTTGATAACTAATAGAGTTCAAGTTATATCTAAAAATGCTGAATCAATTTTAACGAGCTGGATTTCCAAAAGGCTCATGAACCCTAATGAAATAAATCAATTATGCATTTATGCCACCTACCAAAGATAATAAATTCAACGTTACTGGTATATTACCCATGTTGTCCCTCAGTCAGCTATCTCTGTTCAATGTATGAGACAATGTACTCCTTCCAATGTTTCGACACATAACTTCGTATTTTTGTTAAAATAATAGACATCCGCCGACACCTACCTTTTATAAAATAAATCGTTCTTTAATTAGAAAACAAACAAATCGAATTATAACAGTTGTATTCACACCGAGTTGATAACAATAACAACAAAAATGGCGTCTGTTGAAATGGATCACTATATTTTAGTTCCGTGATTAGATATTAAAAACCAATACACTTGGCAACACCGCTGTAGACACGAATAATTTTATTGGTCAACAGACAAGCGGCCAATTTAAACTCTTGCTTTTCGAATTGTTCTTTTTTCTGCAAATATAAAGAAATCTTGGTACCGATTAGGCTTGATAAGTATAATATACCCCTAACTCGATTGGTCTATAAGCAAACCAGTATCATTTTCAATAGCATAAAACAATCCCATTTGTTTAGTCTTTGTAAATAACTGCAAGCTGGCAGCTAGATGAATGCAAAGGCGTTCCACATGTTAGACGAACCACGCTTCGACATAATTGTTCATATTCTATCTCTAGGAAAAACTCCTTCTTCTACTTTTTTTACGCATATGAAAGTTCAAAATAAATAAATATTGAAATACTTCATTACGAACATGATCAGAAATTTGGAATGCAGCAGAATCATATCAGAATATTCATTATTAGACCTAGAGTAAAAATGAAAAATCAATGTGGCATACCAAAAAACATAAAGTTAAAAAAAAACGAAATCTATAATCGACACCATCAGTACTAACTCCACTTAGCCACAAAATGCGGACAGCGACTTCAAGAATTGCATTTACCGGATATTATGGAAGTACTTAAGATGAGTTTATCGGTGATTTCAACTGGCCACAGAAAGTCTATGCTGGGAGCACAAAAAAACCACCCAAA
The DNA here is from genome assembly GCA_015342045.1 of Leptinotarsa lineolata. Taxonomy (NCBI): domain Eukaryota; kingdom Metazoa; phylum Arthropoda; class Insecta; order Coleoptera; family Chrysomelidae; genus Leptinotarsa; species Leptinotarsa lineolata. The sequence goes on along the minus strand of WOGR01011975.1, from coordinate 1,482 downwards.
CGGTCATTGCTGACACCGCATCACAACAAAACTCCTAACACTAATTAAGATCGACAAAGAGAATATTCCGCTCAGACTGATAATCAGTTCAACAGATTCTGCTACTTACGACTTGTCAATTATTCAATCGCTACAAGAAAAAACTTAATATTTCGACGTCTTAGAACGTTAAAGTGAGTAATAGAAATCAGAGAATAAGATCAAGTAATAAATTTCGAGCTTAAATACCTATACGCCAACGTTCCTCTCGATGAAGCGTTTCAGAACTTTTTAAAGAAGGTATACGAAGATGAGAAACTGGAAACCATAACGAAGTTATCAGTAAAAGTATCCATGGTATTACAAGAATGCTGCGTTCGTATTCTCCATGCAAGGTCATGTTAGCAGGATCGCCACTCCCACCTTTTATGGCCAACACATACAGGAATTTGTTCGGAAACCCACAAGAATATTCGAGTTGACGTCACCTTCAGCAGTACATCTACGTCATGAGGGAAAATTTTCTATCAGAATATTTTTCTAAAAAAATTACTCATCAAAATTATTTTTACTACAGTGAGGAAGACAGAAAGTACAAATGATAATACTTATAGTCAGATAAAAAAAATTAAATATTTTTCTTTTCCTGATATTGGAAAATTATCATCCAAAATGAAATAAAGTTTTTCACAATAAAAAGAATATCAAAATTTCTATAAGAATATCAAAGTTATTGGAAATATCGAAACACAGTTAACAGATTCTACACCTGATTTGAAAAAAATCGAACGTTATTTACAATATACCATGTAATAATTTTGATTTGAATTATATCGGAACAACTTCCAGAACATTGAATAGAATAACTTCACACAAAAGTGATATAAGATTATACAAAAATTCATATGCACTAGCTCAACACTCTATTGAAACAGGATACAAAATCAAATTTGACGAATCAAAAGTTTTATATTCAGAAAAAAATATGTCTGAAAGGCTTTTACACGAAATAGTCCTCATTAACGAAAATAACAATAATATAAACAAAAAAACAGACATTGAAAATCTAAGTATAGTTTACAATTATTTACTAGACATAGATAAATCCCGATAATACTCTCTAATTAAAATGGTGACACGGTGTATGAAAGTCATTCAATGAGCATTATGAATAGAAATTTTTTTAATGATAATGTCACTCTTGTCATTACAGTAAGCTTTGAACATGACATTACTAATGTCAGATATCTGAAAAAACATGACACTATCAACATCAATGCTCCTATTTTGTGAAAACTTTCCATCAGTAATTAATTTCTAACTGTAAAACTCAGATAACTTGTGAGTATTGTCCATTTTTTCAAGTTCTTTCCTATTGTATTTCATTTTAGCATCCTGACGAAATCTCATTTTTTGAAAAAATGAAATACCAATGAACATAGATGTGTAGATCATTCAAAGAAGTAACTTTCAGACACAAAATAGAAGAAAAAAGCCTTCTGA
>WOGR01011974.1:0-10363 GCA_015342045.1 Leptinotarsa lineolata | reverse complement strand
TGTTTTATCGTTTTCTCCCATAAGGAACCAACAATAATCCCCCATCATTGCTTCCTCCCATCTGCCTTGATAACGTTGCTCCATTGTCAGTATGTCTTGGTGGAACCTTTTCCCTTGTTGGTCACTGAGAGCACCCAAATTTTATGGAAAAAATTCAAATGGATTTTGAGAGACATGCGACATCCCATTCTGCAGTATTTTTCTAGTAGTTCTTCTACAAGTGTTTCATAATTTTCTACTTTCTTGTTCCCTAAAAACTCCGAAACAATTTTTTGAAAGAGCTCCACGCAGCTTATTCAACATTACCTAATTTTTGATCTAACTGTTGATCACTTAGTATTTTTTTTTAATTTGTGGTCCAACAAATATACCTTCCTTGAGCTTTGCATCACTTAATTTTGGAAAAACGTGTTTAAGATATTGAAACGCATCACCTTCTTTGTCACCTTCTTGTTCATCAACCCTAGTTTAATGTGTAATGGAGGTGACAAAACGTTTTTGGGATTAACAAGAGGTATATATTTATCTCTCGGAGGGCATTCTTTTACTTGATAATGGCTCTGTGTTGTCCTACTGTTCCAAAGGCAAAAAAAATCCGCCCTGAAAACCTAGTAATAGTCCTATGAATTTTAGGTCACCACATATTTGCCGCTTATACGTATTATAACTCTTTCCATTTAGAATAAGTGACATACTTTCGTCTGTTTCCTTCAAGGCAATTGCATGTGCAAGAGGAATAGAGGGTATTTTGTTACCATTATGGAGCAGAACAGCTTTCAAACTTGTTTTAGACGAATCTATTAATAAACGCCATTCGTCCGGGTTATGTGCAATTCTTGACTTTTCCATCACACCATTTGGATTTACACAAACACACATTTTTCCCGCATAGTAGAAACGAGGACAGCCCATAGTGACAGTTCCTAAATATTGTTACTTTTGTTTTAGGGGCCCATAAACTCCATTGTTGTAATCTAGACCCTAATAGTTCAGCATTCTCTTTGGACAAGTGGAGGTCATTTAATTCAGGTTGTTCGATTAAATGGGGTGTTCTTCCTTCACCCTCGGGAAAATAAGGACCGTCTTTTTCTGGCACATCATCGGAACCTGCCTGGTCATCATACATTTCCAAATCTTCCTCCCAATTTGCCGGGGGTGTTGAAACTGGTAAACCTTCTCCATGAAGAACCGGGCTTATTGCAGAAGGAATATCCGGATATACAATTTTGTGTTTGCTCTTTCTTGAAAAACCAGACACATTTGACATGCAAAAGTTACAGCCGTTTTAATGATTTGTTGTATCTTGTTAAATCATTGAAACTGCAAAAGGCATAGAAGAGCGTTTGCCATCAACCAGTTACTTAGATTTGCTGCAACATACGTGAGGAGCCCAATTCCGATCTTGATCATCAACAACAAATCCAAAATACTTATGGCAAGCTACTTTGGTCATTTGATTAATTGGCCGTTTGTGCGATTTAGGAGTAAACTGACCACATATATAGCAAACACTATCTGCGGGATTAACGCAGCCACGTTTCTGTACTTCGGTCATTTTTGTACTGTTGCGTATGCCGAGTTCAAATATGTGATACTACGTTTACAGGAGTCAATATATTTTAGTCACAAAGATAACACTAATATAATACTCTTAATATTTGCGTGTTTACTCACTTCGCTTCTCTGATACTAATTCACCACTACTCGCGTTGAACCAATATTGATGATCCGATTGTCAACCTGCTACTTTTATAGCGGTTCCGTATTTCTGGTACTTTCTGAAAACTTCGAGTATCGGAAGTTCGAGAAGCCGAAGCAGATTCGAATACTGGGCAGAGCCGCTGTGTTGACAGATTTTAAACAATTTCCTCAATTTGGGGGAAAAGCAAATTTGGAATGTCGTGTTCATTAAATTTTTGTGAAAAAAATAACTTGCGTGTTAGAAAATTTTACTATCATTTTTGCATTTAGGGACCAAAAATTAACAAAGAACTGCCTTTGGCATTACAGTCATGAATTGGCTGTAAACTAGTGTATTATTAGACTTTTCTAATGTATATACATTTTTGATTAATTTCAACTTCGTGAAAATCATTATTGTGTTGTGAAAATTCATGATATTATATTTTCAAATAATGCTACGAAGAATTAAATCAAGTAGGTTGGTTGTTTTGGATATTCTGGACAAATACTTCCAAGATACCTTGTTTTTTTTCATGGAACAAGAGCAAGAATACTTTTCTACATATTTTACTCTGAGGGCTGACTATGAAAATCAATAGGGCTGAGTATCAAATGAAAAAATCACTGATGCAAAATATTTTAATTCAAGTCACAGCTCCAAAAATAATTTTACAATATAAACTCAATGAAAATGAAACTTGAAATGTTCATGACATCTGCAACCCACTTTGACGATTTTTTCATGAACGGCCACACACTGAGTATCTGACAGCATTTTTCCGAAAACAATTTTTTTCTGCATTGTGGTGCATTCTGGGTCACTGACGTAACATACATCCTGAAAATCAAATATAATAAGTTCGTCAACGGATACTTAAAAAAAAACAATTCTTGTAGTTTTCATCTTAATGTAAACCTGTTTACATCGACAATAGTAGCATTAACCGGCTGGAGAAAAGAAGATCCGTAATTTTTGTTGACAATGAGGCAACATGTAGGCAAAGGCAACATGTAGGAGAAAGTCGGATAAATTGACGAAGTGGGTAAGATGACGAACGGCTAGTAATTTCTTCGAACGTAACAATGTAGGTTTTCTGCATGGCGCCGACAGCTCACCAACAGTAGGGGAGTCAAGTTAGGAATGCAACCCTGCAACCTGCAACGCTGCAGAACAGTTTGCGCATACAGTGTAAATGAGTGTACCTCGCATGTCTGCTCTAATATAACCATCGTGTTAAATGAGCTTCCTAACCAGTTGTTAAAGGTACGTTGACATTTGATTGTGCTCAATTACTAGTAATGAATGTATTTTATAGCATGTCACTACAATTATTATCGATATCATGTTTTTCGTGGAAATTTGCTCTCCGGCTTCCAACATAACCTCAACGGGTAAGATGGTGCGGGTAAGATGACGAAGTTCGTCATCTTACCCGCACTCACCCATAGGGTCATCATCTTACCCGGGCACAAAGTTTCGCACAGTAAATTCATTTCATTTTACAGAATGCCACAAAAATATACCAGGAGATCCGAAAGGCGGTCCTGGACCGAAGTGAGTTTGATTGCAGCAAACGCACTTAGACATTATGTCCCTCCTTTTTTTATTTTCGGGAGGATACGAATGAAAGACGTGTTGATGTTTGGGGCACCACCAGGGTCCAGAGAAAGTGCCCACAAAAAATGTTGGATGTGTACGGAGATATTTTTGAAATATCTGAAACACTTCAAAACTCATACAAACCCTGAAAATCCAATGCTTCTATTGGTTGACAATCATTCTTCCCACATTTCCTTGCAAGGTATCAACTATTGTCGAGGAAACGGAATAGTAATGATGGGATTTCCGCCACACACTATACACCGATTACAACCTTTAGATGTGTCGTTTTTTGGGCCCTTGAAAACATATTTTTCTCGAGATTGCGATTTCTTTGTTGTCAGTAACCCTGGTCAAATCATCACTGATGAAAATATTTGTAGAATTTTTAATAATTGATATCTGAAGGCTGCAACGGTTGGAAATGCGGTTAACGGTTTCAGAAAGTGCGGGATTGAACTATTCGATCCCTTTATTTTTGGCGATGAAGAATATGCCGCAGCTAAAACAATAGAGAAGGAGAATTATCTACAAGAAAATAATTTGAGATCTGTTTCAGATGAAAAAGAAAAACGACAAATTCGACAAGCAGCTAGTGAATCATTGGATGATACAGATGATTTGAAGAGATCTGTTTCAGATAAAAAAACACAAGATTCGACAAGCAGATATGGAATCATTAGATGATTCAGCGGATGAAGAGCTGCCTCTAGCACATTTCGTAAACACAGTTGTTAATTTTTCTTCTCTTCCTTCACTACAGCAAGAAGTAGTCTTGAGCACTTACAAAACGCCAAATAAAAACAAACCTTCTTGCACAACCGCAACATTGGCCATATAAAAAGTTAAAAAGACAATTTTTCAAAAAAATTCTAGTTCAAGCCGAAACCATAACTTCATCCGAAATTTTTGACGCTACTCCCGGTCCAAACGGAATCCAAAGCCACGCCTCATCTGAAAACTCAACCGAAAGTTGCGCCACAGAAACCGAGAAAGAGAAGGGAAAAAAGTTGTGTCACTCTTAGACATACGGCCTTTCCCAAAATATGAACGACCAGATAACAGAAAAAGTAGAAAAATGACTGCCAGTATTATCACTAGCACGCCTATGAAAAGACAGGTGGTGGAGAAGTTAGAAAATGAAAGGCAGAAGGAAGATGCAAGACGAGTGAAAAAACAAAAACATTGTAAAAATCAAAAAGAAACAAAAAACAAAAAGAAAAAACATGCGAAACCGAAAAAAACATGCGAAACCAAAAAAAATAATAACAAAAAAATTATATTATGTCCTGCTTGTGATGAACGCTTCGAAGATCCACCTACAGGAGAGTGAATTCAGTGCTCGCAATGCTTGAGCTGGTGGCTTGGTGACATGAATCTTGTATCGATTATTCCGGTGTACAAGCATTTATATGCGACTTATGCTAATATACTTCAACTTACCCGCATATGTCCGTCATCTTAGCGTATCTTCGGGTAAGATGACGAATTTCTCAAATACATGATTTTTAATTTTTGTAAAAAAAACATTTCAGTTTTTTTAATACTATTTCATATTTTAATGTGTGTTAGATGTTCATTATTGTATATGAATAAACAATTTTTAAAATAATCTCAGTGTCGAGCTAAAATTATTTTATTTCTGTTAGCATCGTCAACTTTCCCGACCCTCTCAACTTCGATAACTTCTAAGGAAACGATGCTGGGACTTTTTTCTTTAGAATAGATCTCTGGTTGGAAGCGGTCTAAAGAACATCCTACTGAAAGAGGTCTAAAGAGTGGGTTTTATATATGAACAGGATGAAAGACGTGTTTACAAAACTGTTCCAAAATTTGAAATTGAATTCAATTTTTTTGGGAAAATATATCGAAAGCTTTCAGGAGCAAATGTAGACCTTCGAAGACCTCGCCAGGTGTATTTACTGCGAACAGTAACACCTCTTATTGCGAATAAGAACTTTATGGCCTTCCTTGCACATCATTGTGTAACTACAAATGCTTCTTCAACACAAGAATTGAGCGAAGATATATGCGAAGAAGAGAGTGATACTTCTTAAAGGAGTCGAACATGAAAAAATATTGAATAATACGGGTCTAGCAAGAAACTATGAATATCGTAACAATAATTATCGCGCTAGTTGACGAAACTAGTTGATAGCTTAGGCAAAGGCTATATATTGTGAGTAGTGAATCAGTGCAAACAGCTTATGAATAATTGCAAAACTTTCACGCTTCTGTTGAAGGATATCTGCACGAAACATTTTATATAATTTTTCAACAGGGAATGTGCTCATTGGAATTTTCATTGAATAAACCTAGTTTCAGTGACCTGGAATTCTCAGAAATATTTATAATTATGAATATCAACTTACTTCAACAATACTAACTCAAAAGGATGAGAATAATTATATACATACATGAACATAAAAATTTCATTTCCTCCATACAATATATACTCATGAAGATTAGTACAATTAACCAGACACTATAGAAGGTACACAATTACATCCGGCATTGACAATTTTCTTTTCCACTGTCCAACACATTTCTCCATACTTTTTTTTCAAATAATAATGGTACTTTTGGATGCCAGCACATCTTCCTTTGTGAACCCTGCAGGTTCCCTAGAAATGAAAACTCGTTTGTATATGTCTCTATTCAAAGGAATAAGAGTGGCAGTCAAATGAACATCATTATTGATCATTTTGATTGTACAGAGAAATGTGAAATAATTTTGAATTAGTACTGTGTCATTCAACATTCATAATCCTTCATCGAAAATATAAACAGATATTTTCGGTTTCAAACTCCTTTATCAGAATACAAGAGAAATGGAAAATTAAAGAAAAATCTAGATAACGTTTTTGGAAAGATCAGAAATACTATTGAAGTAGAAATATATTTCATTGCTGTGCGTGAAATAATAATAACAATGATTGAAATACATGTTTTTGATTTATGTACCTGATTTTCTTCCCAATTTCGCAATTTATTTTTATCTAGAAGCATTTTCTTCAACTTTAGAAAAAACTTCCGTGAATTTTATTTTTAGAAAGCAAGTTTCTAAAAGTCAACATTTCAGTAGGAGGTGTCAATATTTTTATTGATGACTTTGAGTGTATTTGATATTACCAAAAGAAACAAAATAATACAATTACCAAAGTATGAGCACTTCCATCAAGAAGATCACCATCGAAAGGAACGCATTCATATTCATTGTATTGTTTAGGAAAGAACTCTGCGCCAATTTCTTCATGGGTCTTTTGTATTTTTTTCACTCTGCATCTGGTCTGACTTTTCTGAAATAAAAGAAAACAATTTCTAAATATTATGTCAATGTATGATGGTAGTTTCAGAAGAAGCTGACCTGATGTTAGATGGTAATTGAATACTAAAAAAATAGTATAGTAGAAAGTACCTCTAGGCCGATTTTCAAAATATAAAGAAGCTTTGAGCTATCTTTGGCACACCGTAACAAGAAAGCTACTGCAATAGTATTTCTTAATCACGGAGAAAATTCATAAAACACTGCCACAGCAATTTTTGATGAAGTGAATAGAAATGAAATTATAAAAGTAAAAAGTTTTCATCATTATGTGATTGATTCACTTTCATTTGAAAAAACTTCCTCCAATTAATATCAAAACAGTGCTAAATTATAATCTTGAAAAATCTGCCCCCCGCTTACTACTAAATTACTGCTGTTGTAAGAAGACTAAAAGGCAGTTCTCAACTAATATAAGACTATCGAAGCTATCGAATGAAGCTGAGAAAAGCAAATCGAGCTTCAATACGAGAAGATATTTCCAACTTATCAGAGAAATTTTCTTTGATGTGATAATTCCGGAGACTTTACCTTATTTCTGGAATTTAATAATTCTTCGCCATCTTGAAAAATTTTCTGACCATCAAAAATGTCGTCTGTCGATAAAATTGCTAAATAATCATTTTCAGCGCCAGATTTGTTCCAGTTATCATCATTTTCCATTCTGGTTGGTTCACCATGGTAGAGAGCTTTGGTAGCGTAAAAGAAAAAAAATACTACCAAAATATTCTGAAATTCAATTTTAATTTCATTAAAATGAAGCATTGCATCTGCAACAGTTTCTCAAAAAAATTATATATTGTCTTTTGACGAACGTTTCGTGACATCTCCATATGGTGCTAACTTGGTTATCGAAACAAATTTCGAGAGACAGAATTTTTGTTCTTATGAGAGAATTAATTCTACAGTGTGACAATTTTAAAATTTGCAATGGGCTATATCTCAAGAACAAAAGCTGATATCGAAAAATTCTTGAAACCCTTTCTAGTATAGTATGGGGGAAATAAAATGACATGAAAGAGAAGTCACCCTCATCAACCCCCTAGGCCCCACCCACACAAAACTGAAAAAGTTCAAATTGCAAACCCCTACTTGTGATACATCATTGAAAAGAATGCTATCCTATGGTATAAATGATAATTATACAGAGTGAAGCAATAATTGTAAAAATTTGACTTAATGGAATATTTAATGAGGTTTTTGTTCAACTACAAATTTATTAAAAATGTCAATTAAGTTAATGTTCAAAGTGGGTAAAAAAACATCAAGAGTGTTATCATTTATTCATTGTACAGGTAAGCATAATAATAAAAACAGTTGAATAGTTTATACCAGGGTGCTCTGAAAAAATTCCGACCTAACAAAGATACAATAAATTTTTTTTGATTTTTTTTTTATTTTTCAACACAATCTCCCTTCAACTCTACATACTTCTTTCAGCGATGATCCCATCTCTGTTACCCGTCCAAATAGTACTCGGCGTTTTTCTCTACAAAATAATTGTTCAAGAAGGTGACGAGAATCTCTGTCTTCTAAACGCAATTCTTAGACGAGGGAACAAAAGAAGTTACTTGGGGCTAGATCTGGTGAGTAAAGCGGATGGTCAAGCAGTTCAAACAGTAACTCGTGGATTTTCGCCATGGCAACCGCTGAGGTGCGAGACGGTGTTTGGACTGTATTTTTGTCTCGGGTGATTAATGGTCTATCCAAGTTTTATGTACAGTAATTAATCGGCACCAAAATTCGAATTTATTGCGCCTAAACTGCATCAACAGAGCATTGGAAATGTTCATTTGAACACGTTTTTGGTCTAATGTGTGAGCAAACACGGAACCCAACGCGTGGACAGCTTTCTCAGGCCCAAATGTTGTTTTAATTTGTGACAAACACGTTATTTTGACATGTTCATAACCTCTGCTATCTCTCACTTTTATTCGGCGGTCCTCTAGCACCATTTGGTAAACTTTGGCGATGTTTTCGTTTGTAATTGCAGATTTTAGACGTCTCTAACCTTATCGTCTTCCAAGCTCTTACGGCCACGTGTAAATTCAGCTGCCTAAAATTCCACTGTGGTAAATGATGGTGCAGAGATCCCATACACAGAATCTGTTCAGACCCATCTGTTATGAATCTGTTCACTGAGGGATGCAGAAACCTTTGCGAGATCATCGACCATCAGCACTTCAACTACGACCCTCCAGCAGGCAAGAGCTCAAGCGTTGTATCACAATTAAAAATTCTATGTTATACGACATTTTTGTATCATTATATACGTTAGAAAACCAGTCTCACAGTTTCACTACACGAAAAATATGGTCCTTAGAGCCGGATAAATTAGAAGAAAATTGAACTAAAAAATGAAAATTACTTTTTGAATCAAGTAACTATAAAAAAGACATTTGTGCAGTGTACAATCGACCAAACAAGTTCTGAAGCGAAAGCAACGAGACAGTCGTGAACCGCAAGCTGGATGACTGGGCATTCACATCGTGGTACCTGCTGGTGAGTTTGTCCCTTGTTTGTCCTTTATTATACCATTCAATATGAATCGAGTGAGGACTTGAATATTTGTGAATTTCATTCACATTATACGTTGAAAAATAACGTTCACATTGACGTTATTATCTTGAGAATTATTATACGATTTAGGGTGTCATGTCATACCTAATAAATTAACATTATTCGACTCAAAAATAATCTGAGAAAATGCCAATGAGTAACATATTAACAGGAAAACGAGCTAGCCTTAAAACGAAGTTGACCCACAGGGTCTATCAGAAACATTGAACAGAGAAGATGTAATTCAATTAGAGTGACGCATTGAAGCGATTGAACATATAGTGCAGGAGTTTGATGATGTACAGGATAACATAGACGGTGAAGCTGAAAATTTTGATGAGCAATTAAACGAACGGGAGGATTTCGAAAATAAATTCTACTCATTTAAAGCGAAAGCTATAAAAAATAAATTATGGAAGCATACGTAAAAGACGATGATACGAAATTAATCGCATCTAATGCTAGTAACAAAAGTCGAGATTCGACGGATTCACAGTCGAAACACTTTGAAGGTTTGAGATTGCCAGAGTTAATGTTGTCCAAATTTGATGGCTCTTATGAAGCATGGTTAGAATTTAGAATTTCGAGATATTTTTGAGTCGTTAATCGATAAAAATTTAATTTAAAAATTACATTATTTGAGAGCCTCTTTAGTTGGATTCGCACCTCAGGTGTAATACAGTCACTCGAATTTACAGCAAAAAATTATGAAACTGCTTTTTCTTTTTCTATAATCTGTGTTGACAAGTAGTCATTTTTTATTATCTTCCATTTAACTTTCATTATCTTCCATTTAACTTTCTTTTTGCTTTTTCTCTTTTTTTTTTCTCTTCCATTTTGCTGTTGGTGGCGAGTATTCAGGTGACCCAACAAATGACAAATGCCAAATGCTAAAAACTGTGTATTATAAATTTAGATTTAGAGTTAGTTAGGTTGTCTTTAAGTTATATTATGAATATTTAAAATAGTAAGGGTTGAGTGGTAGAGTACCTTCGGGTGAACCCTCCCAAGATAAATATCATGTAACATTTTATTTTTTTTTATTGGAAGTAAAGACATTATTATTATCATTATTATATCGCACGCAACAGCGGCAAACATACGAAACTTACGAGATAACGTATTGAAACATTTGAGCAGCCTTGAAATGTTGGGGGAAGCCACTGATTCCTGGGATACTTTAGCTATTTATATTG
>WOGR01011973.1:0-10363 GCA_015342045.1 Leptinotarsa lineolata | reverse complement strand
CCCAATGATCACTTACCCTACGGTGTGGGGAGTGGTCGTTGGTTGCTAATGCTGGCGCGCCCTCTCGAATGTATCGGGGCTTCGGGGGATAGGGCCTAACCAGCGCACACTACAGTGGAAAAAAATAATAATAATAATAATAATAATAATAATAATAATAATAATAATGTAATTTATATCATATATTTGTTACAGAATTCAATTGTATCTATATCTATTATTGTTTATAATCGAACTTTCTCGAAAATTGAATGATTATGGTCGAAAAAAATCGTGTTAAAATACTTTTAATACTTGTGTTGAAATATTTTTAACATGCTACTTTGTAAACATCATCCTTCAATACTCTTGACAACCATTAAAATGTCACTTTTAATGACAGTTGTACAAAAATATAATTAACTTACTGATGACTTGATAGTGTGTCGTAGTGTGATTTTGCTCTCTTGGCAGGAGGTTGCTCACTTTCACTTTCTAAATTATCATTGTTAGATATATTTTCTTTAATTATAACAAAAATTATTTATTTAGTGAAACATAGGTTATGAATATTGTAGTAAACACAACTGTATGAGCTATAGGTATCTAAGCTGAGTGTGACGTGAGAGATATCGTTACGCCAAACCAGTGGAAAGAGACTCGCACAGTCGCTTGCGCATGGCGACTTGTCGCCACGGCATGCGTTGCCACGCCAGCAATCGGTTTCACGCGTGACTTTAGATGTTTCACATCAAAAAAAGTGGGAATTACCAAAAAAAAGGAATCAATTAATTTTGAAAATACAAAGTTGTGTTATTCACGCAAAGAAGTAACTTTGAGAAACGAACTGGAAGAAAAAAGTTCTATTCTGTATTTTGACGCTTCATTGAGAACCTAGGTAGGTTTACGTAAGATATAATCGGAAGCTTCCAAAATAAAAGTGTTTTTTGAAAAATGCCTTTATCTGAAAGCGAGAAAATTGAATTTCAACCCTGAATATTATTGACGATAAATATAATGCAGACTCAACGAGAGGGTTTGTTACGGAAACTTACTTAGTATGGTTTCCGCGGTACAGCTCTAGAATGGTTCAGATGACACCTTACTGGTCCGGAATCAAAGAGTCATAATGGGAGAGAATAGTTGTGGGAAAAAATTATTGCGAATAGAGTCCCCCAAGGGTCAGTATTAGGCCCTATTCTCTTTTGACTTTATATCAACGATATGGCTACCTTGATATTTCTGGAAACGTTACACTATTTGCAGATGATACTACAGTTCCTTGCATAATGCTCTAGTCCAATCCATCTCCGAAGATATAGAAAAATCAAAAATTTCGAAAACCAACCTAATAACATTCCAGTGGGATTTAGAACAAGTAACATTAGAGTCACAAACGATAACCTGTAAATCTGCTACAAAATTTCTTGGCTTGCAACATTGGTAGCAGTTTGAAGTTTGAGACTCACATAAAATCTCTCACAAAAAAGTTATTTGCAGGTTGTTATATTATTAATATTATCTCCCGCGAACTTGGACTTTCAACCTCAGTCACTGCCTATTACTCATTTTTTTGAGTCCCACTTACGGTATGAAACTCCATTATGGGGCAATAGCCACAGTTTCTTGCAAAATATATTCGTGTTACAGAAGCGAGCTCTGCGAATTATATTCAAAGTTAAAATGCGGGAGTCATGTTGGCCTACAAAATATTAACTCTATTTGAATTATTCATTCTAGAGACAGTCTATATGTTACGGAAATACAGAGATGTGTTCGTGAATGCTCATGTAGAAATGCACACTCATCAGGAGAAGAAAATTGTTCTTTCTTTTCCCACTTCCACCCTGATGAAACAATCCTTGATTAACAGTAGCAAACAAATGTATAATCATTTACCCAAGGTGATAACAGGCATAAATAATATAAAGCAATTTAGAAAACATGTTAAGAAACTTCTCATAGGAAAATGCTTATATTCTTTAGGGGAATACTTGACATATGAGTTTTAGTTTTTCTGTGAACTGTGAGATGCGGAGAGCAATTTATTTATACTTTTAATGTGGGTTGTTCGTCATTATATTTTATATTTTACCATGTGACTGTTTATACAAAATTTTTATTGTTTTAGTAACGAATGGCTTTGAAAAAATTTAAATTTTTAATATGTACATACTACGAAAGTATTCGTTATATTCTTACCAAGTGACCCTCTATCCTAAAATGTAAATGTTTTAAGTATAAGATGATGTTGATAACTTTAAATTCACATAGCACAAATGTTTAAACGAAATTGATTGACCTTTGAACTTTGTCGAATGAATGTAAAATTTCAAACAATAAAACTTATCATTATCATTATCATCATGAACTTATTCATTAAGGATTTATGAACTAGCCGATGATTCAATAGATGGGCTGTTATATGACCCTAACCTGAATAGCTAATTTTATTGTTATAACATCCCAATATCGAGTTTTATATCTACAAAAGTCATAAATGAGATTGAGAATCGTTTATTGAAAAATAAACTGGCGCCACATATGTAGTAAAATCTTGATTTGAGACATAATTCGAGGCAGTTAGGAGACGAAAAGGCAATTTTGGAAAGTTCACAGTTCAAATATGAGAGAAGATATCGTTCATAAATGATAACCAGTTTTATAGGTTGCAGTAAATATTAGGAATACAATTTCCAGAGAGAAATATTCAATGAAAATATATGTTTCGAATCGAATCAAATCACTTCATCATCTTCTAGACAGAATAAACTGTATAAGATTCGTCAAAAATTAAGTAAGTAAATATACAAGTATGTGGGAAGGTATCATTTTTTGTACTCTTTGATGACAATTGTTTTCACAAATGGGAAAAGGGTTTAGCTAGTTAAATTATCTATCCAACACTTTTTTATTGCTTCCAATCGGATCAGCCTTTCTCAGTGAATAGTAGTTTTCTTTCTTTATTTAGAATCTGTTGAACGATAAATATCATGATTTCAAGAAAAAAATTTATACACCAGTTCATTTTAATATTACATGGGCTGGAACGTTTCGCTACTAACACATAATAATATTATAATAATTTCTTTATTTTCACAAATTAGTTTGCACATCAACAGTGTGATAATACAAATAGAAAGGAAAAATGTCCATAAATTCAAGTAGTTATAAGTAAATAATAAAAAAGTATATACATATAAAATTACTAGAATGTGTAAATATCTCTGGATATGTATAGGACCATCACATCCACGTCACAAACAATTATCACAAATAATATACAGTATAAACATAAAATATATTGAAGTAACTAATTTTACGTTTCTAAGTTTTGGCTTTCTACTACTCCATCTTGATACCAAAAATGTGCGATTCTGCCAGAAAAAGGAAGGAAGCAATCATTTTTAAAGGAAGTAAGTCTAAACAAAGATGTGTAGATCATGCAAAGAAGTAACTTCCAGACACAAAATGGAAGAAAAAGCCCTTCTGAAACAGCTACTTTCATATAAACATTCAAACTGTTGCTATTTTTGAAAATTTCATATGTGATTTGTATATGTGATGTCATAATTTTTATTTCCTGTTTTTTTTATTAACAACCATATAATGACCATATATAGTGTCATATTTACTACCTCTATATAATGGGCTTAGGCTCCCAAAGGATAAAATTATGAGAAAAAATGGGTGAAAGTATTGAAAAGAAAGAACTACAATTCTTCTACTCTTCCAAGACCTTATAGAAATCATTTAAAAAGTGACTATAAATGGAAGGCGAACGAAAATATTGAAATTGATGACAGTTTTATATTTCAACTTCAAGTATTCTCCACAGAAAGTATATGAAACAAAATGAATTATTATTTTTGCAAAAAAATCAAATGCTTTTCATTTTACTTCATTAAATTTTATCATATGATTAATGGTGTTACTTCAGAAGTAATCAATTTTGTCTATACTTGTCCTCATTCAACCTTCTCCTCGAGTTTTGGAAGATTCAACAGATTACCAAGCAAGCCTATAACGCTTGAATTTAGTAGCAATATTAGAAAGAGGAATGTATGTAGGAATCGTTTATTTTATAATAAATTGCAGTTGTACAGATTGAGGATTGTAGAATAAGTTGAATATTTGAAATGATTCTTCAATCCAGTTTGCTATATTTTTGATTTTCATAACGATATATTATTAAATGATGCAAAAAAATCATAGTTTAGAAAAATATTTTGTGATCTTTCGACTTTGTGTACTGATTTAAGATATAGAACTTATTTCCAAACAGGATTTTTCTCCATGTGGAGAGTTTTTCATTATAATTAAATTGATAATTATTGACTTCGTACATTTTACGATTTAGCAATGTTGATTATTTCTACTATTCCTATAGGTCAATCGAAGAAGAAGAGGAAATAGGGCCGTGACGTCATCAGCCTACCAAATTCTATTTTTAATAATTAATTACGGGAAAACTTCGGTACTCAGAGAGCTGAAACAAAGCGCACTGTGTTTCAATTTGACATTTCTATCAAGTGAACTATAAACCAAAAATCATGAAACAAGCCCATTGGTTCAAACGTATGCAAAAGTGCGTACGAATTCAAGGGCAAAAACTAGTCTACTTTAGAAAATCATGCTTCCTAACACCTAGAATATATGTTGAAATTGCGCAACCAGTAAAATAATACCACAAGGATATAAAAAAACAATACGGGAGCTCATGCTATATTTTCCTTTCACCAGCGAAAGTATCTCCGAAGTTATGATTTCCAACTAATAAACCCCATTTCCCGTTCGTAATAAGAAACCCAAACGTCCTCTACGCCAGCTTTCTGGGCCCTGCAAATCCTTTGAATAAATAATCCCGACGGAAGGTAGGGCGAGGTGGGAGTACTAGAACAGAGCAGAAGGCCATTTGTGCAAATTCTGGCCCAGTAATAACATATCGTTAAGCTGAAAGGACTTAGTGGTTCATAACTAGAGGATGAATGTTGTGTGCCCGCCACGGCTATTACCGGTTTCATCGCTCGCAAATTATTATTCGTTGTCGACAGTGGTGCCAACCGCACGTATCTTACATAGATCTACGTATTTCAATGATTTTTTAAAAACATACGTCTTTCAGTTCTGAAATCTACGTACTTCCTGTCACATAATCAAATTTGACATAAAACTGACTGGTATGACTGGAGTCGTTTCAAACCTCTTCTTCGGGAAAAAGGTTTAATGACAGTCCCATTCATTTCACTTCCGCTAATGCTCGCCACACAATCTTTCTTCTTCTTTCTCAGTGATTTTGGCCATTGTTCCCCAGAGAAATTTGGACACGTGAGCGGAGATAAAAACTAGCCTGATTTAAACTATCGGTCCATGTCAATTCTTGGATCAACCTTTTCAGTGGCGTTTCAGTGTCATCAGTGGAATTTTTCTGAGAAACAAACTAAAAGTTCGTGCTTACTTTATACGAGAAGTAATTTCAAACGAAAATACGTGAATCTCCACAACATTATGGAATATTTCAATAAATTGACATATAAACTAGGATACTTAGGATTTTGTGGATATGTGAAATGTATAAAAGAAACTTTTTCTGAATCTAAATGTGGGAAAGAGAAATAACGAAATTATTTTAATGAATCAGTTAAATCATATTGTTATCGGAAATGCCTCCTAAAGCTAAACCGGCTGTCCCAAGTAAAAAAATTGAACAAAAAAGAAGGAAAAGGTTATTAAGAACTAAACATTTGGACTGAAAAATAAGACAGGTGTCAAGCAACAAAAATTCATGCAAGTGGAAAAGCAAGTGAAGTCTGGTAGTTTACATCCTCGAAAAGAAGATACAAAGAAATTAAAGAAAGAAAAGTAGTTGAAGGAAGAATTGGCAGCACTCTTCAGGCCTATGCAAACTCAAAAAAATTAGAAAGGTGCTGACCCAAAATTAGTTGTTTGTGCTTTCTTTAAGCAGGGACAATGTGGCAAAGATAATAAGCGTAAATTTTCGCATGACTTAGCAGTTGAAAGAAAAGCTGAAAAACGGTCCATGTATGTTGACATGCGAGAAGATGGAGATGGAGATACTATGGAAAATTGGAATGAAGCTAAACTTAAAGAGGTTATCGAAAAGAAACAAGGGAAATCGTCAATAATGCCTACAACAGACATAATCTGCAAGCACTTCTTAAAAGCTGTTGAAAAATCTAAATATGGATGATTTTGGCAATATCCTGCTGGCAAAAACTGCATATATCGCCATGCCTTACCACCAGGTTTTGTTCTCAAAAAAGATAAAGAGAAACTTGAAGACAAAAAAATGATATCACCTTAGATGATCCGATTGAGAAAGTAAGAGCAGCTCTAGGTCTTAAGCAAACTAAAGTTACCCTAGAAATGTTTTTGGCATTGAAAAAGAGATCCAGGAGAAAAAAGATCAGGCCCAGAAAAATGAATAAAAGAAACACAGTGATTAAAAAGCTGGAAGACAAGTTGGATTGTCAGGAAGGGAAATGTTTCAACCCAGAACTGGCAAATGATAATGATATGGAAGAAGAAGACGAGCTTTTTGACTCGACAACATTTGCCCCAGAAGAAGATTCTAATGTTTACAAAGCTATCCCCACGAACCTATCCGCCTTAGAATGAATAATAACTTTTTTGTATTATTTGTGAAGCAAGAAGTAGGGCTATGCGCCAATGTTGCCAGGTCAATTCTAAGCAGTAGATTCTGTGTGAGAAAAACAGTTGATAAAAAAAACAGAAGAAAATATATTTCATGGATGCATACTACATACATGGTGATTTCCACTAATTATGATTATTGATTAATTACTACAGCAAGTGAACTAAGTTATCAGTCGACTCTCAAACAGTAGAACAGCAGCTCGATAGCCATAACAAAAGATCTACTACAAAAACAGTAGACCTGGCAACACTGAAGATGGAGCTCCTCTTGTATGATTTTTTCATCTGTAGTGGATTGACTCGCTATATTCCTCAGTCTGATTGCATTACGGCAACATTGTGAGAGATTCGAACTTCTTGTTGGCGGTTTTTTAAATAACCCTGAGACGGATACTGACGGCTTCCCTTTTATTATGATATAATCACAAATTTCATACGCTCAATAGTCCCTGCGCACAGCATATGCTGACAAACCATATGTCGCCACTTTGTTTATTCCTAATTTTTGTTTCATAAATTGAATTGATTTTTCAAAAAAAAAATTGAGTGATGAGTCAAAGATTATAATGACTGCTGTGTAATTCGTAGAGTATCAATCTTCCAGAGGAAAATCGATAACATTCTTTCTGTTGAAGAAATTATCTTCAAATTTATAACGGAAATTCAAAAAAAATTCTATGGATTAATGAAGATTTGTGTATTTTTGCGCATTTCAGTACTTCAGATGGCTGGTTACTTGTGATATGGGAAGAGATAAATCTCAGAAGAGATCGAAACTTACTGGGGAGTAACCACAATATATACTTTTCCACATAGACTTCAATTGACCTACAAAATCATCGACAGTCTTGGAGTTGTGCATCCTGGAATATGTAAATCAATGCTCTTGCCTATTTCAGTATCATTCAATTTTTCATCAAGTCGTATAAAAATTTATATAGGTTTCTCAATAATTCTATAAACGTCCTTGTATAAACATTCCAGAAGATATTGGAGCTGTGCATTTAGCTGCTCCGTTTCCAATACCCAAAAAAACTCACTTGATTGGAGCAGATTCACTATTGATTCACCTTTGTTCATGTTTCAAACGAATTCAGAAAGCAGCCAACATGGATAAATTCCTATCTCATATAGTTCATTCTACGTAACCTTCTACAATGATCTACGGCTTTCCAAAATTCGAGTTGGCAACACTGGATTGCCGGTGTTTGTCGGCTTATTGCAAATTAATATGTTTCTATCAGATGGATGGCCGTGTTAATGGCCGGTCAATTCACGTCGCGTTTACATATGTCATTTATGATATGTGTATCGATGGGGGAAGATTCGTCGCCGAGGAATACGACATGTTCGAGATGATAGATGGCAGTGGAATCGCGCCCCCTCTCTCAATATACGATCGCCCTCAATTTCGATTGGTCATTCCAATAGCAATCACAACACTGACGATGGTAGAAACATATTTCAATTTTCAATGACCTTGAAAAAATATTGGCGTTTAGACCATCTGTTTGTCGAAGATGAGAAGGTCAAGCATTGGAAAATCGTGAACCGCGAGAGAAAACTAATTCGGTTAACTTAGGAAAAATTTGCCATTATTGAGCTTATTCATTACTTCGATGGTCGCACTGAATTTCGGAGATCCACATTTTACTTTATTCACAAAGACCTGCACATGAGTTTCTTAATCATATAAGAAAATAAATAATTCGGAATGAAATTTCGGAATATTCAGTCACTTTGTAATTTGTTTGAAAAATGAAAAAAGCGAGTTTCGCGTGTTGATAAAAAATTGTTTTTCAATGGGTAAAAACACCGTAGAAGCCCAGAAATGGCTAGAGAAATGTTACCCGGACGCCTCTCCATCTATCCACCGATTGGGAAATGTATCGAGGTATTGCCGGACACATCGTATTCACTGGAACTTGAGGGTTTTCTGGATTAGGATATAAATTTGCTAAATTTGGAATTACATCATTTTGAAGTAGTGCCAAAAAATTATCGCCATTCAAGTTACCCTCAATGAAAAAGGGACCAATGATATGGTTTCCTACAATCCCTCCCCAAACACTAACCCTTTGAGGGCATCGCGTGTGTTCTTCTCTCATCCAGTGAGGATTTTCCGTTGACCAGTTGCGTCTTCTAATTGGATGATAGTGTTATCCAACATGTCCATCATTTGCTCAGAAAAATGAGTTCTTCTATGAAAATCTTCTTCCATGAGCTCCTGAGTAGGTATCATTTTATAGGGATGCATTTTATTTTCTTTTAATATGTTCACTATCGATTTATGGCTAACATTGAATGTAGTGGATGCCTGTCAACTCGATGTACTGACAACTACTGTTGTAACATACAAAACAATTTGACAAGGCATTTTTAACTAACGTTGCCACGGAAATTATTTATAGTTTTTTAAATGATACCATCTAAAAAGAACATTGCTATGGTTTTTGCTTACTTTTTTATCATTAATACCTCAACATGAAATAAGTTTTGACTGTATTTTATCGAATTTCGAACACATGATTTTAAAGCGGTAGCATTTTTGAATAGAGAATGAAGAGACCTTTCAAACGGTATATCACAAGCCTATACTTCCTATTTGAAAAATTGGGGGTTTTTACCTGTCATTCGACAGTGGTTGAAGGTAGGGGTAACATTTTTCTGTTGAAGTATGTCAAATTATAATTTAAAATGAATTTATTTCATTTGGCTTTTACACACTGTATAGTACCTAGATTCTGCATGCATAATGATTTACTTATATCTCATAGTCTCTGTTTTGTATTTTCCAAATTTTTCATTACGGATCTTATATTTATTTTAACATTACAGCGATTATTGCATCAAGCAATCTACCAAGGTCATACCGGGTCGGAACATAATACACCTCTGAAACACTAAATGCGCTGGTAGAATGAGTCGAGAACGGGCCCATCTAACATTACAGGCTGCACCTGCAATTGCTAAAGTTTTAATTTTTATTATCTCTTTGTACCTGACAAGTGCAGTTAGATTTAACACAATCTCGTAATAGTCCAGTTATTGCATAGGATTGCAAAACGAATTCTCATTATAATTCATTCATCTATTAGATAGGAAAGTGTCAGTTTATTTCGGAGTACCTGCTATTTTCACCATCAATTATTGATAAATTATTCATGTGTGAATGAATTCAAATCTAAAATTTTCAAATTTGACTCATTCACTGTAGAAAAAAACAAGAGTGCCACTACAAGCTGGTTCATTAATTCAATCAATTTATTTAACAAATTTGTTCAGTATTCAAGTTTGCCATGAAAATCTTTCTGTAATGGATAGAAAATATACAAGCAAAGCCTATGTCTTTGAACATGGTAAATGAAGTGAGATGCTATTCAATAATACCAAATTACACAACAATCGTATTTTGATTAAAAACTAATATTTTCGTTATTTCCAGGATTAAGAATTATAAAAACATTCCGTATGAATATTGATCCAGACGAAAATAGTCTTGTAACAAGGGTTACAAAAATGTACAAAAAGATAAAATACGAATGTTTGTTGTGTTGGGTCTTGTTATCGAAATTATTGGGTAATATCTGAGGTATGGCAATAGTTGAATATGTTTTTAGGAAATCAAAACAATTTGCAAAAGAACTAACGACAGGACCGTAATTAAAAATTGTTGTTATTGATGAAGCTAGTTATTCAATATATA
>WOGR01011972.1:0-10363 GCA_015342045.1 Leptinotarsa lineolata | reverse complement strand
CTTCGAACTTTTGGCTAGATGAGAAGCCGCGACCGTGTCAACGCAAGTGAAGTCCCATACAACAGGTTTACCGTATTTCCATGGTATGAGAAACATACCATCTGGTCGTTTACCATCATTTCACTATAAATGAATGGGTACTGTTTGAAATCAATAATTTGAGTCCTTTATAGAATATGTGGTCAGGTAATTTTCTCGGATTTTCTCCAAAGCAGAAAGGAATTGTTCCTATATCACAATTTCAAGTATTAGAGAAGGAATAAAATATGGCTTAGAGTTGAAACACCCGAAGGTATCAAAATATTTATTGTATACGAACAATATAACACGAATAATACCTACATGTTTTAAATTATCCAATGAGTATTCTTTGATTTCTTATCTACATTACATAGCCTTATTGTTTGAGCAGTATAAATATTATTCCTCGCTCTGGAAAGCTTCTGATTTTGAGCAGAATTTATCATAAAATCATCAAAATCAAAGTAGTTACTGGGGACTCTCAAAAATTGTCTGTTTTACGTATTCTTTGATGCGTTTTCTGACTCATAGTCGACGATTAACAATATTTGCAAATAAATTTTCATAAACAAACATATTCGAGTAGATACAATTTTCGTTTTAAATTTTTAGTAACTATATTTTGTAGTATATTAAATTATACCTCGTTCCCGAGTAGTTGTTATTTTGTAATGTAATATACGTACCACAATATTTGGCCAATCTGGCTGAAATTAATATTGAAGAAGATTGGTTGTGACTTCAGTTTATCAAAAAGTAATGGTTTTTTATCAATCGTTCTTTTTGAATAACTTTCCATTCCATTGAATTATATATATTTGATGAGATGAAATGAATGAATTTTAAATTTATACGGGTTTCAGCAAACCTTGTTTGTTTTAATTTGGCACGGCAACATGGAGGTCACACTGCTCGATCAGTATTCCTATTTGGTCGTCATTTTTTATCCCTCCGTTCTCTATTTCATTGACCGGAAAACGTCGCATGGTGGATTTTTTATTGGATTCACATTTACACGAATCGCGTCTATTGTGATTTTTCAACTTTGGCATGTTCGGCTTTATGTTTTCACGAGACAGTGCCCAGTGCTCGTTGATGTATGAAGCCCGGTTAAAAAAATGTAGGGCGACGCTACTAGTAAATCTCCGAACGGAATCGAGGACTAAATCAAAAGGAAATAAAGAATGTATTGAATGTGTTGCTTTTATCGGTTTATGCGCTTTATTGTTTAATGTTTCAAAAAAAACCCGATACAGTTTAGTTAGTGATTGATGACTGATGATTCCGTGAGAAATGGTTTCGAAAGAGGAATTTCACGGTATGTGCCATTTCTCATGACGCTACTAGTAGGGTTCTAGCGTGAAGAAAGTGGAAGACATATTTTCATAGATATTCGATATTGAATTGAAAATTTCATTCCATTATATTTTTTGTATTCTGAAATGCAATTGTTGAAACGATATTTTACAACCTTCAGGAGTAGTAGGTACTATAGAATTGTCAAATGGGATCTTCATTTTTTGACTTAGTCATTTGAAGAGTATTTTGATAAATTATTTTGCCTATTTTAGATCTGTATGTTTATCGTATGCAAAGCTAGCATCTTTATTATTGGTAAGAGACGTGGAGATCTTATGATTCTACAAGTTGATGAACCTGTCATTGAAAACAGATTCTTTATATCACACGTAATAGTATACCTACCTATCCAAAATATATCACACTACAAACCATCTTTGAATTTCCTGTACACCGTGTGACAAAAGTAGATGATCAAAGAGATTTCTGTGACCGGCATACCGGGTGTGCAGCGTTAAAGATAAAAACATGCCTGCTAACGTAAAAGAAAAAATCATGGCTGCCATCGAGGTATACAGGGTAAGTGCAGCATTAAAGGAAAAAACATGGCGATTAAACAAAAAAAAATGGAGGCAGGCATTGAGTACAGCGTTGAAGTACAAAAAAACATGGCGGTTGAGCGAAAACAAACATGCAGAACATGATTGCCGACGTAAAAGAAAAAACATGGCAGTTTAACGGGGTATACAGGGTGTGACATTTGAGAAAAAACATGACGTCAATGTGTACAAGGCATGAAAAAAAAACATCATTCAAGAAAAAAACGTGACAGTTTACCGAAAGAGTAGCGTTTCAACGTGCGATCCCAATGCGAAACGTTCGTTTTCGTGTTCGATAACTGATGTCATTTGTCAAATGTTAGGTGGAAAATAGGAAAAGTGAAGTATTCAGCAGTGACATACGTTGTTCTTCGTCTTTGACATGACATTTGTCAGATGTTAGGTGGAAAATAGGGGAAGCGAAGTATTCAGCAATGAGATACGTTTTTTTCCGTATCTGATATGTCATTTGTCAAATATTAGGTGGGGGACGAAAATACGCGGCAACGGAAGATATGGGGGAATGTTAATGCTGTTGAACAGGCGATGAGGTTAGGTAAAAAAGAAAAAATGAAACATTTCGAATAGAAATTTATTCAGCATTTGCATTTTGGTAACATATCACAAAACCATTTGTATAGAATATCTGCGTTTTGGAGGCTGCAATTACATTTGGTTCGGTTGTGAATGTGGTGCATACAAGGTGAGACACCTTCGTTGTTGTGGGAGCCATCCACGTCGTATTGTCATAGTCCTCCAAATTCATAACGCTTGTAGGTATATCCAACTCGTGAAATTTCGCACTTAGATAGTCACATTTTTTATGTCATCGTACATAAACGATATCGATACCTTGTAGATTTTTTATGAGGATGGGGAAATTCTCACCGTCTAGAGTCAACGTATTATTGATGATATTTAAATGATCAAATATTGTTGGATCATGATTGGGTTTGGTGTGATCTTTTTGGAAACATACAATCACATAGCCAGGGTTTTCGAGAAACAAGGAAGTCTTGACGGCCCATAATTGATTTTTTGCACCTTCTGTGAGAGCAGGCAGTATATGGAGTTCCCATTTTCTGAACGGTATGAGAATAGGAGTGTCAGCTTGGATAGCTCTGAAATGTTGTAACTTAATTTGATTTGATTATGGGGAAAGATTCGTTTGACTTTTAGTTCGATATTTTTAATGGTTAGCCTAGCTTCCGTCTTTGATGTTACTGTACCAGCAGTCCCATTTGAAACAGTTGCTATCACCTCCAGCTCGTACTAATCTGATGATATGTTGGTCATAAGAAACACACTGATAATATAATCATTGAAAGTATTTAAGAGATGCCTAATGGGTATGAGCATATTGAGATTCGAAGAAGTAGTTTGAATGATGCTTCGGCTATTGGGATATTTCCATCCTGAGATTGCAAAGTGCTTGATATCTTCTTCGGTGTAGACGAGAATGCCTCTGACAGTACTAACAATTCCATCTTCACGAACGGTTTCCAATTCTTTACCATTCTGCTCATATACAGCAGATTGAGATATGAAAGCATTAGCATTGTTTACGAAGATCACTCGACCATCTCCTTTAGTCCTCCCAACTTTTTCGCTGATAAATAGCAGACTATCGTACAAAGCATCATAGGCATTGGATTGATTGATGTTGATTTCAATGACGTCATTATTGCGACCAGAACAATGACAGAAAATAACACTGATAGATAAATAGCCGCTAAGCTATGTCTTTCCTCACGCGTGATACAAGATTCACACGCCTCATTGATTGATTGTCTTATCCCTGGTGTATTTCTTATAGTCGTACGGTCAGATATGATCCGATTCATCAGGTCTCCAACATTTCCAACGGAACTGAAATAAACTAATGACTTCAGGAAACCCCAAATGCAGAAGTATACAGGATTTAAATCTGCCGATCAAGCAGGCGAATAGTTCTTACCTACCCTACCTAACCAACGATTTGGATATACTCTATATGAGTGATTGCGTACATCACTGCTGAAATGGGATGGTGCACCATCTTGCATGAACCAGAAGTGTTGTCTCCGCTGTAGAGAAAAGTCTTCAAGAAGAACAAGTTACTTTTTTTGTAGGAAAATATGTGAGGCAATAGTCATCTGTTAGCTATTGTGAAGTTAAATATGAACCGATTGAATGACAATGAGATTCCATGTTGATATTCCCCAGCGCAGAGGTGATTATTATGGAAATTTCGTATACACTGTCGTCCAAAATTAGCCTTGTCAGTGAACAAAACGCTATTGAAAAAAATAGGAATTGAGGCGGTTTCTTGAAAGATTCACAAGCGAAAAACTAAACGATGAAAAAGTCTTTAGGTGGTAGAGCTCACACACGTTAAATATGACATGGATACAAATGCTGCTCTTTGAGAATTCCAAATACAGTGAAGTTGCTTGCATTCGATGTGTTGACAATTTTTCGAGTACTTGTTTCAGTTGACTTCGTAATTGAGTCGAGAATCGCTTCTTCTAGTTGCACAGTTAGTATTTCTTGAGGACGCAGTCAGTCGTTTGTTTCTTAAATATACCATTTTCGCGCAAAAAATGGCGAAAACGAGCAAATATTGTGTGATATCCAAATATCCTGAATACAACTCAGCACGCAATCGCTGAGCTTGTCGACCATTTCCATTACTTCAACCATAGACAGAATGCATGTCTGACAATTCCGCATTTGTATAATTTTCCATTCTTTTCGATAAAAGAAAAAATAAGAAATGCTAATTTGATATTTGGTTGAAATATTTGTATTCAACAGAATGTTGACATTAGCTTACTAGCGTCACTACTAGATAATGTATTGAAGGAATGAAAAATACATATCAAGATCTCTTTTTTGCATGGCTACGGTTCCCCATACGATACCAAAGCAGGAGATATTTTCTGGGGCTCTCTATATACTCTAGGATAGTAATTTTGAGTTTTATCACTCATTATTGAAACATAAAATTTTTCAATTGCTTGTCAACAAATGCGCAAAAATCACCTCTTAACATCCACCAATTTCATTTGCATATCTTGACCGGTTTCAGAGCAATACATGAATGGGCAGTTTTCAAGACAAACTTCAATACCTCGTATTTCAAAAAACAAAGCATTTTGGGACGGAATTTATGACGAAAACTGTCATTATTTTCCATGCAGAAACAGAAGAAATACGGCGAATTTCTTCTGATTCTGCATGGGAAATAGCCTGCATGGAGAATACCCTGTCTAGGTACATACATATCATTGTTTGGAGTTGAAATTTTCGTCAGAAATGAGTTTTTTGAGTATATCTGAAAAGACGTCGAAACAATACAAATTCATGTGGCTTCCACGAAAATACTAATTGATGTAGATTTATTCAGATGATGTGAATTCATATACATGTCATACATATCGTTTATTTCTCACATCCAGATATTCACGTATGGTTTCTTCTTCCAGATGTTTCAGAATCTAAACTTCGCCATTTTGGAAGTATATTGACAATATTGTCATTCTTCTTCTTTCATATTCAATTACAAAATTACAATATTTATTTGAATAAAACAAATTTATGGTTACGATTAAACTATTTGAAAATGCAAAGGCAATTTGAAGCATGGAAGACATAGAAAAGTGCCGCATAATCTGCCAACCTAGAGTGAAATCAAAAAATGGTATCAAATCTGATCTTATCTTGGTATCTGGTACCAGTTTCAACATTATTAGTCTACTTCATCTCCACCACCACCAACTTGGTTGATGACTTGCGCGTTCGACAAGAGTGTTGCAGTTCTTGTGCTTGTTTTGGGAGAAGAAATCAATTTGTCATTGCATGGGCGATGCCAAAACTTGGCTTCGACCTGGAGACATTATTCGAAAAATTAAAGAACTTTCCCATTCTAACAAGCAAATCCTGCTTCTTCCGTGAAGAAGCATGAAACCGTTTCTGTTGGCAACCTCTCCTATACACCTATTGGTCTCGATGCAATGGTTTGGTAGTCAGTTCTATTTCCAAAGTTTCCAATGACATAAGACTAAACTCTCGAGGCCTTCACATTAGGGTCCCCTTCACAAGAGGCATATAGCCCTAATCAGTCTCTATATTTTTGGTATGTATCCCAGAACCAAACTGGCTTCGATCATTATTGTTATCTGATACTCGTATCATCGTGCTAAGAAGTGGGTTGATTTTGCTCAGTGAAATTATTAGAAACCTTATTGAACAATTCAATAATTATAGTAACTAAGTCTTATGTTAGTTCATTAAAATCAATATTTATATATTGAATAAATTTTCTCAACGGGTTCAATCATAAAACTGTTTCCTCGTCAGATTGGATTGATGCGAACTTTCGAAACACTACACATTTAAGGTTCGTCTATGTCATTATCCGACGAAGGATTTAACGCGCAATTAACTTTATTCTTCTTGCAAAAAATTCGGAGAATACATTTGAATAAATCGTAACACCCTTGGAATAACTTTTTTCCCGCTTCAAGCTTCGTTAAGGAAAATATGGAGTGTTCACTAATGTAGCGCTTTTCTGTCTGAAATTCGATTGCAAAAAGTAATTTGGCATTACCATAAACCCTGAAACCGCCCAAATGAAAGACTTGAATGCTATGAAAATATTTTTTTATTCTTCATGAGATCAAAATGTATTGACATTCACATCAGAAGATAAGTGGTGTGTGACGTCATTGGTATGCGATGTTTATTAGAAGCAGAGTTTATTGCCGTATTCATATTTGAGTATTGAAATTTCAATTGTTAAAAATATAAAAAAAAAGGATGATTGTTAAAAACGTTCTTTGCGAAGGTAGGAAAGCTGCATAAGTGATATAAGGCAAATATTCGAAACGCGGTTCGAATAAAACATATGTAAATCTCAAATATATTCCCTTCACAACCTCAAATGTCATAAAAGGAAGAAGTTGCTCAGTTCAGGCTGCAAAATTCCATAGAGATTCAGAGACCCCACGAAATTTAAGCCTTTCAACAGAGGTTATAAATTCAGTAGACCTCACCAACAAATTATCAAATTTGAATATCAAGAATAAAATCAAACTAGTATCATTCGACAAGGCAGACATTTCCACTGACACACTTGGAAATACCTTCATCTTCAATAACCCCTTACTCAGAAACATATTGAAACATATTGGATTTTGGTTCAGATACGTGAATGATATACTAGTGGGCTTTGATGGTTCAAACAGACAAATCAATCGATTTCAGAACTTTCTTAAAAGTCTGCATAGCAAAATTAAGTTCACAGTGGACATCTAACAAAAAAAAACTTACTTTCTCAGATTTGAATATTTCAAGAGTTAATAATAGTCTTCAATTCAATATCCACCAAAAAACACCTTCATAGACTGTACAATTCCCTTTGACTCTTTTAGTCCACTCTCACATAAATTAGCCGCCTTTAGGTCAATGATACACAGAGCTTTCAGAATCCCTCCATCTGAAAAGAGTTTCCAAGATGAACTAAAAATAATCAAACAAATTGTTCTGAACAATCACGTACCAGTTCATCTAATAGAAAAGATAATATCAGATAAAACTCATGAAACATACTCATGAAATATACCCAAATATCAGAGAACACAATACATGTTCATATAGTACTCAGGTAAACTTTCAAAAAATATCTAATACTACTTCTCCAAATACAAAATAACAACAGCTTTCATAAGTAATAATAACTTAGGCGAGATTCTGCTCAATGCAAAAATGCAAAACCTTAACGAGATAGAATGAAAAACTCAGGAATATATATAGAATAGAATGTGGTGAATACTCTGGAGTTTATACAGGCCAAACCGTTAGAAATTTTGATGTAAGGCTTCTTAAACACGTGTGATTGGACAAAAAATCTACAATATATGAACATCTTCAAGAAACGAAACACAAGATAATCTCAAAAATCTACACACATGTAATAAAGGAAAGCAAATGAATTTGTAGAAAGCTATGGAAATCAATAAATCAATAAAAACCCTAAATATATACCCCTAAACGAGCAATTTGATTTTTGTATGTCTCCACTCTTGAATTTATAAGTTTGGCGTCCACAGTAATCTCTATAATTTCCTAGTTGGTGGGGATCAAAACCTATAGTTTGTGACCGAATCGAGAAATAGGTACAAAAGAAACGTAAAGAGTACTGAAGAAATGCAAAAGAACAATGTATTCATACAAATAGTTTACTCTAACATACAAACTTACGTAACGGGTCTTCTAGCAGGGATTTTCGAACTTTGACAATCGATAATAGGCATCTTGTTGAAGCTACACCTGTCAAATCACTCAGATTGTTTTGCCAAATGACCGTGGACAGATATACTATTCAACAACACGTGCAAAAAATAAAATGGATTTATCAAAATGGGTGTTCTGTTTGAGCAACGTATCGCGCACTTCCCTCCACTCGGTCGCTATAATCGTCGTACCGAGGGGACTATTCGCAAAGTGGTAGATGATTTGACTTCACCGGTTCGGAAATTATCGATCAACATCCGTACGTCGACGAAACGCAAGATCTGCTGGAAACATCGCCGCTGTCTGTGAGATTGTGCAGGAGATTCCAAGGCAATCGAATTCGCGTCGCTCACAGGAACTCGGCCTTCCGTGGACCACAAGCGAAATTTGCGTCGTGAATTGGTCCTGCACCCGTACAAAACTCAACTGATCCAGGAACTGAAGATAAACGACCATAGACAACGACTTGTGCTCGATGAAAGGGCTCGGAAGCAGTTGGCAGCTGACTCTAAGTTTCATGAAAAAATTATCTTCAGCGATGGGTAGATGAACGAACAAAATTTGGGACGATACCAATCCTCATGACATCCAAGAGCTTCCAATGCATTCCAAAAATGTCACTGTTTGCTGTTGTGGTATCAACGGTTCATATTTCTTTGAGAACGACGTTGGCCAGGCCATCATTGTCAACGGCGATGATTACCAACTCCTTTTGGTTTGAATTGAATGGTCTGGACACCAACGACATGTGCTTTAAGCAGGATGGCGCTATGTGCCACACATCTCATGCCACATTGAATATTCTGCACGAGCGATTTGAGGGCATCGTCATATCGTCATCTCGTCATCTCACTTGGAGGTAATGTGAACTGGCCACCGAAATGGTGCGATTTAACCCCGTTAGACTTTTTCTTGTAGGGTTTCTCAAGAACCAGGTGTATGCGAATAAGCCACAAACCACAGTGGTCCGCAAAGTCGACATAACCCATGGCATCGATCAAACTCAGCCTGGTTTTTTCACCAGATTCACACATAATGGCGTCAATATATCTTTCAACGAATAAAAAATTTCGATGATATTCACACACACTTTGTTTTATTTGAATTTGAAGATAGGAAGCGCTTAATGATAGACCAGTTATAATCACATGAACAGCGAAAATACTAATAACTACTGAAAAAAGGGAAAAATACATTCATAGGTATCTTCACAAACAATCTCATTAATGAAAGTTTATTTGAAATTACAAACGGTTGCAATAGTTATCTGATACACTCCAACTACTTTGGAAAGCTGTGAATGCATTGCAGTTTAAAAAAAAAAAATTAATTCATTGAAGCGTGCTTGTTTTACTTTCGAATGAAAATATCAATCTTATCAATGAATGTACTTACTATCCTAGCAATTGACTGTATTATTAATCATTGTAGTTTACTGAAGGGTCTAGGATTAAAAAACAATGTAATCTCGTCATGTGACTAACAATTTCGCTTTAGCATATTAATCAGGTCGTCTCGGGCATTTAAAGTACAAAAACGCCTGTTTTCAAACTTCCTAAGTTGAACAATTGGATTACATGAAGTAGGATTACCTATCTACCTGTTCTGTTTGTAAAAAGTATATGGATGAGATTTCGTTCGCTGCAGCTTTAGTAGTGTTCCACACCTTCACAGTGCACTTTCTGTATTCACTTATCTGTGTAATTCTTATTCGTATTTATTAGGTAATATATGATGGGGCGTTGGCTGATCAATTATGAGGATGCATGGTTATCGCTTTCTATCACTGAACATTTTCTACTTAATTACTCAAAATTTTATACTATAAAGGGATTCTGTATAAATATTTAGCCTGGAAGTCGAATTGGTTGATTGAAGATATACAGGGTGTCCACTTTTTCAAGGGGATTGTATTGGTAACTTTCAAACCATAAGAGTTAATAGGTCGGTCAAATGGGAAAAAAGTTGCATTCATGAAAGTACTGTCAAGTGGTTCAAACGAATCGAGACTATCAGGGCCGGTTATTGAGATATCAGGAGAAAAGTAAATTCTTTCATTTTGATTTTTCCTATTTTCCTACGTCATTTCAAAAATTATCAAAAATGTAGCAAACATGTTTGATTTGGAAGGTAAATCTCCTCAATTTGACAGAATCAAATTTCGAATC
>WOGR01011971.1:0-10364 GCA_015342045.1 Leptinotarsa lineolata | reverse complement strand
TATATGATCAAAATTTTGATCGAGTAAGTCTTCATAGAAGGTATGATATTGGAATTGTCTGATCGATGTTCGGATGTTCACCATTGAGAATGACTGTATTCCATGTAAGTGAAATTCTACCTCTTTCATATACTATATTGTGTAGTTCTACTGTGAATTATATGTGATCCAATTCCATTACGAATGTTTGAGAATGCACACTGAATAGGTGTTCGGTCTTAAGCCTCTGCCATCCAAATTATTTAGCCTAGGTTTGCCACTGCATGAATTTCTACAGCAGATCAGCTTGTTTCATTGCATTCTTTATCTTTAAGGTATTGTTAAATAATTCTCCCATGGGTTTCCCAGCTGGTCCTCCCAATGTATGGATCTTTTCAAATCCACTTAAGCAGCCCGTATATTTAGGCGTATATCAACGTGAATATTGTAAACTACAAACAGCCAATTTTTCAATTCCTTTCTTGTTTCGTGTGTCCCTTGTCTTGTGACTTACTCGCTATATTATGACGTTTTCTCTCTTATTAGTTTATTCGATCATCTTTTCTCTCCCTATAATGACCAACCTAACCTCCCCTCTAACTAGCTGTGTAGAATATACACCATTGTCTTGTAAAATTATATTCATTACGTTTTGAAACTCGTAAGAGTACAGTCATAATGAACCTTGTCTTTTCTACAGTACAACTTGCCAGTTATTTATCTCATCATACATAACATAATTATTGTGTTTTTGATTATTCATTCTCACGATAACATAATCGTGGGTTAAAACAATAGGAAAAAGTATTTTTTGTATAATTCAGTGTTCATATAAAAGCAATTGTTTCGAAAGCATTTTTTCTTTCCCGTAATTCAATGTTAATATGGAAGTAATTATTTCGAGAAGAATTTTTTTCCAGTTTTTGTCTGAAAGTTACTTATTTGTAGAAAGCCTAAACCTTCTTTTCCAAAAAAATTTATCGAATGCTTCAAATTGAAATGTTTCACATTCACCTCGTAAGCATGCAACTAGCTGGTGCCATACCACACAAAAAACACTGCATCTATTAATCTAATACCAGACAGTAATAATTTGATCGTGAATGCAATGTTTGAACCTATTTCATCTCAACTATAGTAATTCCTAGAGCAAGAACTTGCGATGATATTCCTTGACGTCGAAAACTGGCTTTACAATCGACCTCTTTGTTTGGGACCTCCCTTCAACATTGATATCCGTGGTTAGAGTTTCTTCATCAATTTCATAGATCTGATCTGCGTAAAAGGAGTGCTCACATACTGGAATAGTGAAAAAGAAAACATTTTCAAAAATTCTTTAATTTACTTAATCAATAATAATTATTCTGTACAGATACATTCGCAAGATGATATTCCATATTCGAGATCTTACATAATCAATCTTATGTTACACCTAAAACTATATGCAAGCGTACAAAAATAGCCACAGTCCTATGACATGATGATATGACATATTTTGATATGATGTGAAAATTAAGATCTGTCCAAACCAATGTGGTCACAATATAAATAACTGACGAAATAATTTATGAGAGTTATAATGACACTCAAATGAGCTACTATATTAGATTTCGAAATGGGGTGAGATGAGCTGTGGTAACTTTGAAGATCAGCTTGATCTGAAACAAACATACTTTAGGTATTTGATATATGAACCAATGATTTAACAATAAAGATCTAAACTTGTTTTTTTAAAAATCGTCTACTCAAAATAGGTAGGTTCAAGTGATGAAATTTAAGATGGGGTTAAGTGGAAGAATATGGGGTTAAGTGGAAGAATATGGAGTTAGGTGGAAGAATATTTTCTGTCGTGTTTACACAATAGAAAAAAAACTTTGCCCTTTATTTCCATATATAAACCTTGATCTCTAATATTTATTGTATTTTTTTGAATGTGGAAATAATAAAGACGATTATTATTATTACTATTATATGGATTATTTTTAATTTCGTCTTGAAAGTTGGAGGACAATTCATCCGAATGGCATCTATTTGGAAATTCAAAGAATCACACTGTACAAGGTTTGCCTGTTGCTATACTATGACGATCATTTTTTGCAATTATCAAGTTTATAAAAATATTGATTTTCTAATAATCTCAAAGGAATGTCAATTATTTCATTTCTACAGTTTTCTACAATTCCTACAGTTTTCTGCAGCCAGTTTCAGTACCTTTTCTTTGAGTAAATATCAACAAATGGTGTTTTATGTGACTTTTCAATATTCAGGCTTGATATTTCTGAAGTGTTTGACCCCTTGATAGGTAGAAATAGCTTTCAAAATTGTATGGAGGCTATTTTCTCCTCTTTTCTACTGAAATTATTTCTATGTTTTTGCATCTCTATTGCCTCTCTATATATTCTTGGGTAGTAGTTTTGGGTATTGGGTATCACTGTGTCTTCGAATGAGATAATGTGGGTACCTTCTTCGTTGAGAGCATGTTTGGCTAGAGCCGATTTGTCGCTTTGTCCGAGGCGACAGTTTCTTTTGTGTTCGGAGAAACGGGTCCCTATACTTCGTTTCGTGGTTCCAATGTATACCAACCCGCAGCTACACGGAATCCGGTATACTCCTGGCATTGCTAGAGGTGCTCTAGGGTCCTTTGCTGATCTGAGACTCTGGACTCTGCCTGATGGTTTTGGTTGGCCTAAATATTGGTTTTACGTCGTATTTCACTAATATTTTTTCAATCCGGCCTGTGAAATTTTTGACATAGGCAAGGAAAGCTTTACCCTTGACTGGCCTGGTTGGGGTTGCTTTGGAGTTCTCTCCCCTGGGACGTATGGCCCCTCGAATTCTCCACCGCTGTATAAATTACGTTTGAATGCATTTTTCAGGTGATTGGGTTTTTCAGGCAGACCCCCAGGTTCACAGATATGTCGTGCTCTCAACCAACGTTTTAATTACACCTCTCTTCTGTTGTGGCTGGTGATTTGAGTTCTTGTTTAGGTCTTGTATAGGGTCTTGTCTCTCCGAACACAAAAGAAACGTTTGCCTCAGACAAACCGACAAATCGGCTATAGCCGAACGGAGAAGGTACCCATATTTTCTCACAAAAAGATACAATGATACTCGACAGTACCCAAAACTACTGCCCAAGAATATATAGAGAGGAAATAGAGATCCGAAAGCATAGGGATAGTTTCAATAGCAAAGAGGAGACACTGAGTATCAATAAAATCTGGGTACCTGTCCTTGGAGCTACACAAACATGAACAGGTAATACAACCAAGGACAATATAAATAGAGTAATCACTACTGAAATAGTAGTTGATGGAGTGGATACGATAGGAACAAGAACCCGAGCTTCAACTCGGGTTTTTGTTCCTATCGTATCCTTCCTTCACTTGTTTCTATCTTGTTTCGTTACCACACCACCTTTGAAAATGTCTACCGCAGCAGTATATGAAACATCGGGCAGAAAAACCTGTAGATCACGACCAAAAAACCCGAAAAATAGCTTTCATACCGCCCGCCCGTGAAAGTTTGTACTTTTCGATGTAATTGTTTACTACTATACTGCTTCTTTTTGAATGGATACTATTATTTTCATAAATTACAGAAACCTCCATTGTGTTTTCTGTTACGCTCAGAATAGCCATTAACACCTTGGCCTCTTTAAGTAAAATTATCCCTAAATGAAGGCAGTCGGGTCCATCGAGACACAAACCCATACTGCGTATAATTACCAGTACAAGTAATGTCACTCCCCAATTCCAATAACCATCAAGTAAAGCAGAATAATACCTGTTCACGTTCATTACAGATTTCACACCAAATTCGAACTGAGGTCACGCGATTAATAACTATTGATGCAAGATTAAATTGCTCGCTAGCAAGAAGAACATAATGGAGGGGTTGCCGATATTCAGGCCGTAAAAATTGCCATGATTTCAGTTATAACATTCTATTGTACCGTTTACAGGTATCTCAAGTGGAAATAGAATGTATTGGATTTGAACAAGACGACTTATCGAAAAAAGGGGCGATTGTTATCTCCACTGATTTTTCTAAAGCGTTCGACAGACTTGACCATAGTATCCTGCTCGACAAGCTTTCGACTTTTCGGTTATCCAGTGACTTAATTTTTCTCTTCAAATGGTATTTTACAACCGTAAGCAGTATGCCCAACTAAATGGCCTCCAGTCTGTCGAATATGTACCCACATCTGGTGTACCACAAGGGTCAAACCCAGGTCCCCTACTGTTCAATATGTTCACCAATGATATCGGAGCTGAGATTGATGTCAGTTTCTTTCTATACGCAGATGACTTGAAACTTCATCAAAACATAACATGTTCTAATGATTGCGAACGTCTTGTCCTGAATTTAAATTGTGTTCCTATATGGTGTCGAAATAATAATCTGTTTCTCAACATATCCATATGTTATGTATTGTCTTACTCACTGAAAACGAATCTGACACAACTACATAATAAACAATCCTGTTCTAGAGCGTCCTAACATACTCACTGATCTAGGTGTTACTTTTGATTCATGCCTCTCTTTGAATAAACATATTCATATTACTCTGACAGCTGCTTATCGCATATGAGGATTTTCAGTTAAAAATACTTGACTTCGAAAAAGTTTCAACATTGAAATTACTTTATTTTACTCTTGTTCGATCTATACTGGAATGTGTATATGTTGTGTGGAGTCCCTACTATCAGGTTCATATAAATCAAATAGAAGCCCTACCGAGGCGCTTTTTGAAGTAAATGTTTTTTCAACTTGGAGGCACATATCCTACTGTAGGAATACCCTATTATGAATTGCTTGAAACTTACAATTTTTGTAGTCTCGAGGTAGGGCGTAAATATTATTCACTTTTTTATATTCAAAGTCATAAACAGTATCAGTACCTCCTCTCAATTGTTACATGTGTTGAATTTTTGGGTTCCTAGACGGTCATCTAGGAATAGTGTCACCTTTTATCTCAACACTTCGCGAACAAATATAATGAAAAAATCTCCAATTTTTACAAAGTATGATACCTTTAATTCTGTTAGTCGTATCCTAAATATATTCAACTTTCAGATTAAACAAATCAAAAGACATTTCTTAGCTAACTGACAGTTCTATTTTTCATTTACTTTACTTTATATATAGATTCACAGTTTATGTTATGTAAGTACGTATTTGTAAATGCCACGGCTTTTCCCTATTCTGTAATTGAGTTCATCCTATAGAATAGTGTATGAAATAAATTAATAAATAAATAATTGATATCAGGAATAATCCCATGGAGTTCGTCGATTGAAATCATCAAATATGAATATTAGGTAGTTTCAAAAGTTTTTCCAGTTTCAATGTCTGGTTTTTTTTTATAACTGCGTATTTCAATAAATATTTATTCTTCTTTGTCGTGGTATACAAGGTGTCCTTGAACTTTCTATTTTCCTCTCGAAAATGTATAGATGGAGTCAAAATATCCACAACTTCATATAAATTTTGATGCTGAAATCCTTCATTACCAAGTTACGGGCTCTAAAAGTTACAAAATGAAAAAAGTTTTTCTTTGATAACTTTTCAAGTGAATATTCAGAATCAACCAAATTCTGGTGATTGACTAAACAAATGAATTGCTTTGATGAGCTTCCATG
This sequence comes from Leptinotarsa lineolata, assembly GCA_015342045.1. Lineage (NCBI taxonomy): Eukaryota > Metazoa > Arthropoda > Insecta > Coleoptera > Chrysomelidae > Leptinotarsa > Leptinotarsa lineolata. The sequence continues at coordinate 4,740 of WOGR01011971.1, read as the reverse complement.
CAGGAGCCAGTTGGTGTGCTACAAAGTCAGGAACGGACTCCACCCGATGGTCCACATCCCAAAACTTTGGAATGACAGATATTTTTCAATATTTTTTAACAAAACTAGGTTACTCTGACAGTTTTCTGAATTGAAGTACTCGTATGACAAATCGATCAGAGCAACGATTTTTGATAAAAATGAACTTTTGTTTGACGATATCGAACCTGTGGTGTCTACCATCATTCGAAATGAAAAATTTCCACAGCATAAATAATTATGATAACGGTAATGCAACAACATTACACGTATAATACAAATGAAATATCAAGTTCTGTAGATTCGTGGTGTTATTGACCTTACATGCTACGCGGAATACTTACGTTTCGTGTTATCTGAATCTCATGAAACTCAACATTTGAATGTTTCAAATACTCATTTACAGGTGAAATGTTAAGGGGTTCCACCGATAATTCAATTTGATGGGAGAAAATCTTCAACCCGATAAATTTATCTGAAAAAAAACGCACATTTACCTTTACATTTTCATTTATCAACGTTATTTGGAATTCCTTCAGAAAGATTTGGATGGACTTTCGGGTCCATTGCAAACGCGAAGAAATATGTAGTTTATGCATGAAGGCGCTCCTCCTCATTTTAGTTTGTGTGTGCGGGACCATCTGAACCATATTTCCCACAATTGATGGATCAGTAAAGAAGGGCCATATGCATAGACACCGTGGTCCTTGAATTCAAATCTATTGCATTCATTTCTATGTTGACATCTTAAAAGCCTTGTTTAAGCTACACCCATTCGCACAAGAGATGCCATGTTGAATAGCATCCCAGGGTCATAAAAAATGACTTTGGGATGCTATTTCAAGTATAGAGAGGGTGTCTTCACTACAAAAATGTATTGACAGAGAAACGAGTCATATCAAGCAGTTTTTATAGCGCATTTTATATTTCTGTTTGCTCTTGAGGCTTGCGATTGATATTTACACCATGAGTTTTGTTAACGTGTTTGCATTATTAACATTCATCATGAACATTTCACCTATCATTTCTATTTTCATTCAAAATCAATCTTTTCAAATAATGGTAAACATCTCAGGTTGGATGTCGTCGAACAAAAGTGCATTTTTATCAAAAATAGTTGCTCTGATCGATTTTTTACACGAGTACTTTTATTTAGAAAATTGTCTAAATAACCTGATTTTGTTGAAAAATACTGAAAAATATCTGTCATTTCAAAGTTTTGGGGTGTGGACCATCGGGGGTGGTCCGTTCCTGACTTACTAGCAAACAACTGACTCCTGCGTGAAAGCTCATCAAAGCTATTCATTTGTTTACTCAATAACCGAAATTCTGCCTCTACCACCACACCCCCCAGACTTCTCGCCAACCGACTATCATCTTTTCAAGCACTTCAATAACTTCCCCACCGGTAGAACCTTCACCAATCAGGACCAGGCAGAAACGGCCTTAGTTGACTTCATCGAATTCTGAACACCCAATTTTCATTCTGACGAAATTAATGGATTTGTGTTACGTTGGCAAAAGTTCACTGATTCAAATGGTGCTCATTCCGATTGAATAGGAATGAGTATCTCACTGTTTTTTGTATATGTTACCTTCCACAATCTGAAAAATTAACAAAGCTGAATCAATAGAGAATATGCTTAAGTGTAATAAAGAGCAAACTGAAAAGTTCATCCCAAAAAATTACTGCAAAATATGGACTCCAATTAGTCAGTAACTTGTATCCATAAATTTTGCTCACAAATTGAAAAAATATCAATCGAAAAAAATTAAATTTCTATACTTAGCTTTCTTTAGTTATTGACGTTTCGGAAAATAACCTTTTTCCGTTATCAAAACATAAAGTTCACTCCAAAAATTCCGCCTCAAATTGTAAAAAGCCTCAATTCGTTTGCTCTCTATTATACTCCAGCATATTCTCTATTATCAGCTTTATTTTTCAGATTGCGAATGGTTGTATACCCAAAAAACTTTCAATGAATATTCACTGAGATATTACAGTCATGAAAACGGACAAAACTTTTGAAACAACCTAGAAACATTCTTAAAACATGGAAACATGATAGAATATAACGGAAAAAACGATTTTTGATACGGTTTCAGCGTCTTCGTGAATAGCTTTACAAAATAATACAACATTATTCTGCGAGGTATATTTATTTCACCGTTAAGGCTAAAACTTAGCATGAATAACTATTTTGGTACTCTCCACAAAAGAAAGTTTCTTAAAATACAATAATTTTTTTGTGATTGTTTGAAAGTAACGAACAAAATGTATCTTTGGAATTCACGTCCTGGGCGCATGTCAGGGAGGTTTATGTCACTGAATTTTATTAAAGGAGAACTAAGTTTCACGACCTTCAAATACATGGTATTGATTTCGAATGAAGAAGTGAATTTCATTTCGTTAACATGAACAGTTTTGACATTTGCCTATATTCGAATTGTCTGTTATTCATTTCATTTCCGAGTAGGGAGGAATGGATCCTTCGGAAGAAGGAAATATTAGGAGCAGATAGTTGTTGGTTCATAGATGGAGCAAAAACACCAACAGGCTCTGGTACAGATGTTTTCATTTGTAGACCCAGGACAGAAATATCAACCTGCCTATCAACCTGCCTAGGACCTATGCCTCTATTCCAAGCGGAAATCTTCTCTATTGAATTGTGTGTGAAGAGATTGGTAGAATCCAACCTCACACATGTCAATAAAACTTTCCTTGAACAGTCAAGCGGCGTTGGAAGCTCTTGCAACGTCTAAATTGGTATCAAATGGCCAAAAACGACTTTCCACAATAGGAAGACTCAACAAAGTGTCTCTGGTCTGGATTCCTGGCCACAATGGCCTGGAATGCAACGAGGCTGCTGACTCTCTTGCAAAGGAGGGAACTGCAAGTAGCTTCATCGGACCAGAACCTGTCATTGGCATTGCTTTAGGCTTTGCCAAATAAGCAACGAATACCTGGATTGCAAGATTTCTGGCAGAATCTTCCAAGATTGGCTCACTCCAAGGTGTTTATTCACTCTTCGAAGCTTGAAACCAAACAGTTGTTGGACCTTAGTAGGGATAAACTACGATGTCTAACAAGCGTCCTTGCAAGCCACTGTTGTCTAAATCATCATATGCAGAGACTCGGACTGTCGAAAGACAGTGTGTCGCTTCTGTTTGGATCAAGTTCTCAGAGTTTGATAGAACCATACTCTTACCATTTGATGTGAAAGATCACTCACCATACAAACTAATCGGCTTCGTAAAGAAGCTGGGTTTATATGGTCGAGTTTGAGTAGGTTTGAGCCACAATAAACCCTTGTGGGTTGCGGTGAAGGGTCAAAATAAGATCCACTCACTTTTGACCTAACCCAACCTAACCTACTCATTTCATCGAAATCTACAAAACCATTATTATATTTTCACCATTTACTAATTTGGTAATAAATTGTATATTTTTTTTTCAAAGAAATGGCTGGGAAAATTATCTTTGGGTGGAATAAGTCAAGATAATAGATTAATCAATTCCATCAACTTGTTGACATAATCGGTTTCAACAACAATATAAAACTCTCAACATATTTTTATTTTATTTCCTCACCACTTTCGCTGATTCCATCGCACTTGCATGTGATAAAGGTGAAGGAAACTTTTTTTATATCAACACAATGAGTTAATTATGTAAGAAAATGATACTATCAATTTCATACTTTCCAAAGTCAGATTGTTGTTAATTAGCATCTATTAGTTATAATTATGATTGTTTTGCGTAGCCGTATGTTATTCGAGAGAAATCTGTTTTGACACATGAGAGGATAGCAATCAAGCCAATGCAATGTCGTATTTTGCATAGGTTTTGCTAGTTATGAACGGGGTATGTACAAGTGTAACGAAATTCAGAAATCCCGAAGAAAATTCATTTTGTCTATTAGTCCATTGAAATGTTATACTTTTTAGGCTTTAGCGTGCGTTTTTCAGAAGACTTTATTTCATTTTTTTGACGTGTATGAGCTTAAGTTCAAGTTTATGGGGTCGCAACCTTTGTCCCCAGACCACCGTCTTGGAAAAAGCGATGCAAGAGGTTTTCGCGCTGTATCTCGTGAACTAGCAGCCCTACAGAAAATATTATGAGACATTATTTGTATCAAATTGAATTGTCCACATATTTCTTTCTATTACTTTTTATCTTGGAATTGAAAGTGAAAAAATTGTCATTTTACAATACTTCAGTGAGATGAATGAAAACACTTTTTTGTCTGATTACCAGTAGGTTTATTTATTCTAACCTGACCTAACCCAACGTAACTCAACCCATTCTCAAGTAAAAACTAACTTTTGAAGTCCCCATATAACCCTGTTATATGGGATTACAGGTAGGCTGGGAGACTAGGTAGTGATTGAAGAGAGGTAACAACTATTAAATTATAGAGATTACTGGGGTTGCGAAACTTATAAATTCAAGAGTGAAGACCTACATAAATCGAGTTGTTCGTTTAGGGGTATATATTTCGGGTTTTTATTTTCTTATTAATTTCCATGGCTTCTCACAAATTCATTTTATTCACTTCATTGTAGAATTATAAGATTATCTTTACTTATCTTGTGTTCTGTTTCTTGAAAATGTTCTTACATTGTAGATTTTTGTCCAAACAGACGTGTTCACGAAGCCTTATCTAAATTTCTACTGGTTTGGCCTATATGAACTGCAGAGCATTCACCACATTCTATTCT